>PVHP010025010.1:0-25893 GCA_004024765.1 Zapus hudsonius
AAAAAAAAAAAAAAGAAAGACACCCAAACTAAGACACGGGGAATAAGATGAGATCTGATGGTGGGGCGCAGGCGCTTCATTGACAATGACATCATTCCTTATTCTTGAAAGATGGGTTTGAGGAGGTGCAAGAGAGGCTATTGTAGGTAAGTGTGAGACCCACACAGGCTGATAATACACAGAGGAAAACAGACTACAGATCTCAAGCTGGGAGTTGGTGGAGGGGTCTGCCTGACCACTATGCTGGGCCAGACCAAGAGGGGTGTTAAAGCCCACCCCACCTCCATCTCCTCTGAGCATGGAAAAGCCATGACAGGAGGGAGCAGGCCACGATGGAGTGCTTCTCTGAGGTTGTGAGCACATTCCCCAGCTACAAGAAGACAGGAGAGGAGGGAAAGGGTGGTCATTGCCCAGGCAATAATATTGGTCATGAATATGAGAGAGTAAAGAGAGAAAACTGGCCAGGCGTAGTGGTGCACGCCTTTAGTCCCAGCACTCAGGAGGCAGAGAAAGGAGGATGCTGTGAGTTCAAGGCCACCCTGAGACTACATAGTGAATTCCAGGTCAGCCTGGACTAAAGCGAGACCCTACCTCGAAAAACCAGAGAGAGAGAGAGATGCCAGAAGAAGAGTCAGTAAGACACCGGTGTTCAGCTGGAGGTGGAGGACAACAGGGCACGTGGTGCCAGGTCCTTGGTTGACTATGTCTTGATGAGTGTGAAGTTGCTGGGCATCTACATGGGACAGTGAACAGGGTGGTGGACATACATGAAGGATTGTCTGCGTGGACAGAGGTCTCTGAATCCCCAGGCATAGACAGCATGGAGGAGAAGGTATGAAAAAGTGGTCCTGACCAAGAAGACAGATGTTACTTCCCCAAACAAATAGTGTGATGCCCCATCTTGAAATACAGTGATAACTGGGTTGTCTTTCCCTGGACTCCCAGTTCCTACAGGATGTGGCCCGAGGCTTGGGGCCTCAGAAAAGACCAAATAGGTGGTCAGTGAACTTATTGGATGAATGCATGGATGGATGAATGGGTATATAGATAGATGGGTGGATGGATGAGTGGATGGATGGATAGATGGATGGATGGATGGGTGGATGGGTGTGGATGGATGCAGTGGTCCAGGCTTCAACTGTCTAGGCATGGAATGAGAAGACAGTGGGGGGATGAATGCTGAGAAGCTTTTGGAGGAAGATTCTACAGGAAGGAGAACAGATGGGCTGTGGGTGGCAGGAGAGTGAAGATTCAGAGATGACTCGGGGCTCCTGGCTGCGGACCCAGGCAGGCAATGACACTCAGCGCTAATGAGAACAGGAGAGAATGCATTAGGGGTGCGGATATGATGTGGCGAGCTTGTCATTTGCTGGGTTTGCAGTACCAAAGCCAGCTGGGGATCCACTTTGAGTTTCCCACTTGGGAGCAAGAAGGAGATTCAGCCTGCAGCCCTGCTGGCACCAAGGGCAGGAGAGCAGATGCAGAGAAGGAGAGGTGGAGGACCCAGGACATGTGGCGGGGCCCCAGGGTGTGAAGGCAGGTGAAGGGAGAGAGGAGAACAAGATAAAGGCAGGAGAGCAGACAGCACACACTCACCCGGGTGTACACACATACACACATGCGCAGGACTAGCTGGGTCCTGACTCGAAGCAGGTGTTTAATCAACTTCTGTGGATTAATCAACAAAAAGGTGGACAAAGCGTGAATACCAATGACCTAGAGACTAGGAACCACCTAGCCCACGCTCCCCAGAGGGACAGAAGTGACAGACTGACAGATGCACAGAGAGAGAGAGGGAGAGAGAGAGAGAGAGGCAGAGACACAGATATACAAAGAGAGAGACCACAAATGGCTCACAAAGTCAGAGAAAAACTCAACAAGGGTCCCCTGTCAAAAGAAGGAGAATGTGGCTTTGGAATAAGATTAAAAAAAATAGTGGCAACGAGGGACAGAAGATAGGAAAAGAGCGGGAACAGGGATGTAGGTATACTACACACTCATGTCTCACTGGCATAGAACCTAGTACTGGTTCCATGATGGGTAGATGGATGGATAATGGATAAAAGGACATAGATCTGCATGAATAGATGGATGGGCAAATGCGTGGGTGAGTGGATAGAGAGATGATGATGATGGGTGGATAAGTGGTGCCTGCATGGACAGGGACATGAATGGTTAAGTGGATGCATAAGCTAGTGGCTGAATGAGTGTATGGATGAATAGAAGATAGATGATAGATCGATAGATGATAGATGATAGATAGATAGATAGATAGATAGATAGATAATAGATAGATGTGTGAAGACAGAAAGCTGATGGGAGCTGGGTATGATGGCACATGCCTATAATCCTAACACTTGGAAGGTTGAAGCACGAGCATCAGGAGTTCAAACACATCCTCAGATATATATCTAGTTCAAGGGCAACCTGGGCTACATGAGATCCTGTCTCCAAAAAAATTTTTTTTGACTGGCTGGAATGATAACTCTGTGGTTAAAGGTACTTGCTTGCAAAGCCTGACAGCCCAGGGTTCAATTCCCAAGCCACCCACATAAGCCAGCTGCAGTAAGTGGTACAAACATCTGGTGTGTGTTTGCAGTGGTAAGAGGCCCTGGGTCACCCATACACACAAACACTGTGTGTGTCTGTGTGTGTGTGTGTCTGTGTGTGTGTGTGTGTCTGTGTGTAAATAAATAATCTGATAGAAGCCCAGGATATGAGAGAGTCATGGAAGGCACACATCACCCATACGTCACCTAGTACAGCATCTATCATTAATGATGGAGTGATGGAATAAAGCCACAAACAACTAATGGATGAATGAAACACACTTAAATTTTGACCCAAACCCAAGGAGTGAGAAAGAAGCAGGTACTTGACCCACAGGGAGACAGTCAGGCATTAACAGGCATTACTCAGGCATGCCTGTGAATTCACACATACAAGATGCCCCGCTTGGTCCTCAAAGAAGAACCAATGCTCAAAGGAAGACCCCCACACCTGGGAGAGAGTGAGGAGGGGACACAGAAGGGCAGGGGGGAGATGGCCAGGGGAGTCCAAGGGAGGACACATAGGAAGCACTGTTAAGGAACAGACTAGACAGGACTTGATCACCAATGAGATTCACACATGGAACCCACAAGAGTCCAAGGAGCAACTACTGTGTGCCTGACAGAAATGAAAGGCCAATGACAGCAGGAGGCAGGACAGACTGGACCCCCCAGTACAGAAGACATAGAGCAAGCCCAGGGGATTGATGAGATCATCTCGGGTGGAAGTCCACAAAGCAGGGTGTCAGAATCCAGGATGGGGGGAGAGTGGTTTCAGAGGGATGCCACCTCTGTTCTGTGTGACAGAGGCAAGTCCGTGAGCTCCTAAGAGAGGAGTCTTCTAGCCCGTAAGAACCTTAAGAACTAAACCCTAAGGCAGGAATGTTTCCTGCCGGGGCTGGGACCCCATGGGTGGGAGGCAGGCAAGCAGAGGAAGCTGGCAAGGACAGGCTGCATCCGATTTGGTAGGGAATGGCACCCGTGTGGGGTTTTATGAGCAAAGGGAACACCGATCGTCTCATTGACTAGACCCCTCAAGTTCTGGGTAGAGAATGCGCCAAAACCTGAATGGAAGCAGGGAGCTGGGGAGGGGTCCCAAATTATGGGACTAGAGTGGGGGAAATGGGGTGTTTTGTTAGCTCAGTAGGTGGAAGTTACCAGTAGATGGAACATGGGTGTGGGAGACCAAGAACAAGGAGGGCATGTAGGGTCTTGGGCGGAGATAAGTAGAGAAGAGACTGGTGTGCAAAGAGGCGAGGAATCCAGTCTCAGACACAGTGAATTCTCTGTAGAGAAGTTGACGGACAGCGGGGTCAGAGTTCAGGCAGAGACATATAAGGTCTGGATACAGAAAAGGGGGATCTCATGAAAGAGGCTGAGGCAGATGATTGCCATGAGTTCAAGGCCAGTCTGTGCTACATGGTGGCTTCCAAATCAGTCTGAGATATGTAGCAAGACCCTGTATCAATAAATAATCAAATGCCAGGTGTGGTGGTGCACACCTTTGATCCCTAGCACTCGGGAGGCAAGGCAGAAGGATCACTGTGATTTTGAGGCCAGCCTGAGACTACATAGTGAATTCCATCCAGGTCAGCCTACCTTGAAAAAAAACCAAATAAATAAATAACATAGCACATCATAGTATAACATATCATAACAAACATAACATTGATGGCGGTGATGGGGCTTGGAATCCCAGGAGGGACTGGTGAAGGAGGGTGGGATCCTTTTCCAAAGCTTTTCTGAGAAAGGAAAAAGAAAGGAAGCTATGTCTGGGAGAGATGGAGTCAGGAAAAGGACCATGTTCAAACTTGGGAGGGCTTGGCGCACCAGCTGCAGAGACTTAAGAAATCTTCCAAGGATAGCCATCCTTCAAAAGTGTTCAAGAGGCCTGCCCTGGAGACAGGAGGGGGCAGGATTGCTCCAAGCAGACAGCAGGGAGAGAAGACTGTCACATCCGCTGGGTGGTTCATTCATTCGTTCATTCAGAAAATCCTTGACCACGCTACCTGTTTAATCTCTAATAACAAGCCGTGGGTTGTGAGCCTGGCTCTGCCCAGCAGTGTGTGGAGATTGACTAATCCTCACCCCATGAGGAACAGGTTATCACCAGCTTTGTTTGCTGGTAAAGGGACCATGGCGGTGTTTGAGTAAGAAGTGGAGGGGTGAAGATGGGGGTGAGGACCTTTTCAGACAGAGTTATGGGAGTAGGATAGATTGGTGAAGGGCAACAGGAACCCCAGGGGTCAGCGATGACTTGGGACTCTGGCTGCAGCCCCCCCACACACACCGTGGGTGGTGAGGCTCAGTGCTAATGAAAACAGGCAGAGGACTGGGAAGATTGCCTAGTGGTTAAAGGTGCTTGCTTACAAAGCCTGATAACCCAGGTTCAATTCCCAAGCTGCCTGCATAAACCAGACATGAAAAGTAACACAAGCATCTGGTGTTGGTTTGTAGCAGCAGCAAGAAGCCCTGGAGTGCCCATCCATGCGCGTGCACATGTGTGTGTGCGCGCACACACACACTCACACACACACACACACAAATAATAATAATAATAATAATAATTTAAAAAGAAACCATGTTTGGGGACAGGTTTGAGGCAACCATGAACTGTTGAGGGGCCCAGCTGGTGCTGGCTTTGTGTCTTCATCCTTGGAGCATGTACAGAAAGAGGGTCCAGGGGCCCAGGGCTGGGCAAGAGATAGAGAATAGATAAGGAGACTCTCTTGCTCTCTGTTGTGAGAGAAAAAATGGCCTCACCACACATGTCTCTATATGACCTTATATCTTCTAGAGTCAGATGGCCGGGGTTCAAGTTCCATTTCGACTACCTAATTGTTCTGTTACCTGGGCCAAGTCACTTAATTTCTCTGAGCCTTGTTTCTGCCGTGCATAAAGTGGAGACGCTACAGTGAGGTGACCCGACCACATGTAAGGCACTTAGGGCGTTTCTCGGTGCAGTAAGCACTGAGGAAGAGCTCCCTGTCTTCTCCTTGGGTTCTGCCTTTGAGCATTCCCAGGCTTAGAAGGGCAGATAGAGTGAAAGAACACGTGCTGGGACCTGAGATTTGTTTGAATAACCACATTCGTGAGAGATGGGTGCCCCTTACTACGAGGAGAGGTCTCAGCATTTGAAATGGGCTTTCATGGGTGAATACAAGTTGTCAAGTCCTGAGCTGGACAACCGAGGCCCAGTGGCTAAAGAACCCTCATCACCCCCGACCTGGGGCTCAAAGGAGGATCTCCACAGCTGGGAGAGAGTGAGTTCTCTGAGCATCTGCTAAACATCTGGGAAGAGCCAAGCCAAGCATCCCTTCCTCCTCCTCCACCGTCGCCCCTTCTCACCACCCTTCTTCATTTGCCACCAGAGGGCACTCGACCAAACTGTAACAGGGTCACTCCCTTGTTCCCAGTCTTCTGGGGGTCCCTAAGGCCCCCCGAGAACTCCTGGCACTCACACCCTGCCCTAGAGGGCCGCAGTTGCTTTCCTCCTATTGGCTCAGGCTCGTCCCCAAAACTATCTCTCGGGTGCCAACTCACCTTCAACCAGCCCCCTGGGCATGGATGCCCTCACCTCTGGGTCCTACCCCACCCGATATTTTCCTTTATCACCTTGATGTCCCTTCTGCCCCTCTGGGCATATAGGTCTCTCCCCTGTCTCTCCATCTCTCTCGGTCTCTGCCTTTCTCTAGGTTCCCCTTGATGTCCTGATTTCTCCTCTTCCTCCGTCTCCATCTTGTCTGTCTATTCCTCACTCCACTTCCCAGGCTCTGAGTTGGCTCTGCCCACCAGCTGGTTGGAACCCCCACCACCCCCCACAGGGCAAGCTCAGTGCCAGGTCCCAGGCTTTGTGTCAGGCTTACTCCAGCCTAGAGAGGTCCTTCTTCCGCTCTCCTAAAACCTTTGTTTTTTTCTTCCACTGCTGGCCTTAGCCTGGCCTGGTCCTGCTGTGCTGGCCTGCATACATTCACACAAGCATGCATTCACACGCCCATCGTCTATCTGTCCGTCCGTCAGTCTGCTGGGACCAGGTCCACTCTCCCAGGAGCTCTGCACTGCCCATTCACATGCCATCATGGGCACGGATGGGAGTTTAGTCTGAGAGGACAGGGCAATAACAAGAACACCAAACAAAGAGCGCTGGCCACAGGCCAGGCCCTCTCTCCTCTTCTACCAAAGAGGCGCTGCCAGCTCTGCTCCAGGCAGGAGGAAACCAAGGCCGAGGAGTGAGGCACCTGACGGAAGTGGTGATACTGAAGATTGACACCTGATCAACACCCTGCCTCAACCTACCTCAGCTGAGCCGGGGCCTTCTTGGAGGGGATTTGAGGGGCAGAGCTCAGGATCAGGTTCAAGCTAAGAGCCTTAAGACCTTCCTGGCCCACCTGCTCATGGCTTCTTCTAAGGTCTAAGAGCCTCCCAGCTCAGGACTACAGGCTGATGAAGGGGCCCATACCAACCAAGGCCAAGCCAGGACAAGGGGACAGGAAGAAGGCAAGACATCAATGAGATGCTCTGAGGACAGACTGGCAGAAGGCAGGATAGCCAACTCCAGCAGAGGCCTTTGGGTGCTGGCAACATGGGGTTATTGCAGGCACCGTGGCAGGGGTCTGGGAGTGTGGGCTGAGGTGCTGCCCAAAGGTTATGTGAAAACCCTGATGCTCTGGGGCTGTGAAGTCAGGTCGAGGCAGAAAGCTGGGCAGAACCGCTCTGGGCTCTTCTGGACTGGATACACACCCTGGCAGGGCACCAAGCCTGAGGCTGGAAGGCAACTCACTATGGAAGGAGGGAGGGAGGAAACAGGGTGGATGGCCAGGGCCCATGGCAAACTGTATGGGCAGCAGCAGAAGCAGCCTGCCAGGCTTGCCCAAGGCCCTTACTGGCAGCCTGGTCCAGGGCCTGCCACTCATTCTCCACAGGGTCCATCACATTCAGTCTCAAACCTCTTTTTGTCTTCACTTTGCAGGTGAGGATCACCTGCTGGAGGACCCCAGTGAGATCTAAACTCGGGGTGTCAGACACTGAAGGTCAGGGGCAAGAGACAGAGACAAGACAAGATGGAGGTGAGGGCCCAGAGGCGAGACAGACAGAGACAGAGGACAAGGACATACGGAGACACTTGCTGGCTTCTCCAAAGAGACAGGGGTGGGGGTGGGGAAAGGGGGACTAGATGGTCCCCAAAGTTGAGGCAGGGAGCAGCCCCTTTGGCCCAGCTGCCAGACCCCCTACCCCCACCCAGGGAATCTTCCAGAAACACTATACAGCCTTCTGCTTCCTCCACCCACCCTATTCCCAGTGAGCCAAGAACAAAGGAAGGTATAGAAGGACTGAGGAGCACACAGGCCTGCCCCCAACCTTGGGAAGTACAGGAGAGAAAGGAGCAAGGGTGATGGGGTCTCCCTATCTGTATCGTTTCTGCTCCAGGTCTGTCCAATTCACCCCAACACAACAACAGACCGAAGCCTGAAAGAGCCTCAGACAAACAGACCTTTCAGACAAAGACAGTCGGTGAGGACATGTGGGGTGCCCCAAGCCAGGCCCCCAAATGCCTTAGCAGGGATGAATAATTGAGGAGAGAGATGGAGTTTGTGAAGCGCCCCTAGGGTCACCCCAGCTCATTCCTTGCTGGGAGGTGGGGCAACTGGGCATTTTTATTTCATATTCTTCTGGCGCGCTTTGTGCTACCTGCTACGTTTCTATAGTGAACACGTACTCCATCTGAGAGCGAAGGAAAACAATAAATGTCATTTCAAAAAGAAAGAAACTGTCCACAGAGAAGGAACAAAGCCCAAGGCGAGGCTTCAGAAGCAGTGAGCGGGGGAGGCGGGAATGCACACACACACACACCACACCACACACACACACACACACACACACACACACACACACACACACCACAAAATCCCATTCTTCAGGCTCATAGCAGGAGCAGCTAGAGTGAAATTCCAGAAATCTCTAAGGGAGAAAAAGAGGAAAGAGGAGTGGCAGACAGGGAAGGGGACACACACACCACCGCAGCCCCACACAACTCAGCGACGAGACCGCAGAGGGCTCAGCACACCCTGGCAGTGGTGATGCTTATAGTTTTAGAGGCCCTTTCTTATTACAAACGTAATAAAGCTTCCTGTACACAGAGCTGACCATTTAGGGAAAAGTGTGCTTTACATTTTAAATAGGCACAGAATCTAAGAACGGGAGAGGAAATGATGAGGCACCCCCTGAGAGGACACAAATGAGGGAGGACTCACTCAGGACAGGCAAAGGCAAGGTGACAAGTGAAAAAGGTCACAGAAAAGGAGGCAGCAAAGCAAGGCAGATGGTGCCAGGGGTCATATGGACATCTGCCCAGAGTGGTAGCCAAATTCAGTGGACATGAATGAGTGAGTGAATGAATGAGTAAATGAATGCGTGAGTGTGGGTGAAAGTGGGACCCCAAGATGGAAGCAGAACAGGGCAAAGGGCCTCAGAGACAAACTAGAAGCATGGTGACAGAGTGGGACAGAGTCCCCAAACAGAACAGAAGAGCATGAGAGAGAGAGAGAGACAGGCAGACAGGAGGTGAGGTGACAGGCACACCAGACAGCAGGTGCCAGCCAGGCTTGGTCCTCTTGAGGGTCCACTCCCAGCACACTGCCAGGGGCCTCTCCTTTGGGAAAATAGAGATACAAGACTTCTTTTATTCTCTCTGCATTTCCTAAATGCTCTGTCCTGAATATGGACACACTTCTTTTACATCAAGAAGACAAACAACAAAATAAATAAATAAAATGTACCTGGAGAGAAAAAGAAAGAGAAAGAAAAACCATACAGAGTGAGGTGTAGCTACAGAGAACAGGGGAGGAGAGACTCACGGTGTGTGTCCTCTCTCTCTCTCTCTTTCTCTCTCTCTCTCTCTTTCACTCTCTCTCATGCGCATGCTCACACACACACATACACACACACAGAGCAATGCACATATGCATAGATATAGCAGCATTGTGACAGAAGAAGTCTTGGGGTTAGGGAGACCAGCAAGGCCCAAAGCCCCAAGCATGCTTTACTAAGAAGACCATTCAGGGTGTGTATATTGATCACCTGCTGTGTGCAAGCACTTCTGAAACTGCAGCCTGCTCTCAGGGAGCCATCATCATGTCGTCGACTAGGGCATTGAGTCTGGCCTGAATCAGAGGCTGGGGCAGGTGAAGGTCTCCTGGAGTCTGAGGGTCCCAGGAAAGAGGGTGCAGAAGGGCTGCCAGGCAGGCACAGGACAAATGCTCACAGGAGCAGAAGTGCCCGCTGTGAGACAAAGAGAAAGCAAGGCCAGAGGCAGCAGGGCAGGCTGAGCCTGAGCTAGAGCAGAAGCCCTCCCCAGCCCAGGAAGCTGGCTCTGCTCTCTGTACACCGGAAACAAATGGGCTTTAGACTGGGGTAGGGAGAGGTTTCTGACCCCCAACAGGATGAGGGCGGTGATCTGGTGGGGAGTCATCTCTGAGGGTGGGTTGGGAGATGTTCAGAGACAGGCAGGCATCTTCCTGAGGGACAGGAGGGGGCCCATCGCTGGCAACCAGTGGAGAGTGATGGGCATCTCTGCTCAGAGGAGAGGATGACAAGGGACATGTGAGGAGTGGGTGAAACAGTGAGGCAGGACCCATACACCCCACGACGGCCACCCCCAGGGGCCGGCAGGTTAGGGCAGGCAGAGGGGCTGCAAGGAGACACTCAGATACAACACACTCATTCATATGCACACACATGCACGCGCGCACGTACACACACACATATACACACACACACACTCTCTCTCAAGCACACAGATAAACACACACACCACACACCCAGGAGGCTAGAGGAGAGGAAGCAGCCAGAGCCTTCAAGAGCATGCAGCTGTAGATAATCAGACGAGGCACATCTGGAAAACTGAGACTGGAGGAAGGGGCCAAGAGGAGAGAGAAGACTGGGGAGCAGAGAGGGAAAGAGACAAGGAAGATGGAGGGACAATGGGCAGAGGCAGGGGTGTGGGCAGCCCAGCCAGCACCAGCCCAGAGAGGAGTGGGAGATCCTACGCAGAGGAAAGGGGCTCTCCCCACTGTATCTTCTAATTACACATTAGAGTCAATGGGCCAGAGGGAGGAAACACACATGCACACAAGCACACAGCAGCCAGCACACAGGAGAGACTCAGCATGGATTGAACAGAGGGATGGAAGCCTGGATCCCTGAGTGAGCACAGGAGCAGAGCCCCGGCCATGAAAGGATCACGTGATCACATAGCCGGACACACAGACAGTCCAAGCAAAGGAAGAGAGATGGCAGATGCAGGTGTGTGTGTCACTGCTCCTCCATTCACGGACACAAGCACCCTGGGAAAATGGCTGATGTTCTGAGGCGCAGGGAGCCACCCAGCTCACACTAACCCACACCCCTGTGAAGAAAGCAGAGGAGGGAGAGGGAGGGACCAGAGGCACTGTCCCCCTGTCCTCCCTTGGTCACCACACCTGCTTGAGGCTCCTCCTCAGCCCAGGGAACCCCAGAGCTGAGCCACTCATAACCCTCACGCCTGATGTCGCAGGCGGCAGGGCAGAAGTGTTCTGAAGGTTTCTTTCCATGGATGCCTCAAGGGAAAAACCCTAGCTCTGCCCGGGATCAAAGGCACCTAGAAAGTCAGAAGATTCACCCACCTAGGAGGTGACTGGTAGCCGGATGCCAGCACCAGGCAGGGGGCCCTGCAGGCAGGGAAGGTGACAGGTGACAGGTGAATGAGGGAAGGGGAGGCAGGCCATGGGGTGCTTGCTGGTGCTGGCCCAGGAAACAAAGAGGAATGAGGGTAAGTGTGAAGGTCAGGCAGAGGTGTGTGGGGGAGGAGCTGTGGTCTGGAGAAGGACCAGCCTAGAGTCACCAGGAGGGGCCAGTGACCCTGAGGGGGGGGAGTTGGCATGGTTGGCAGGTGTCTGGGAAGGAGGCTTTGAGCCTCAGCCATGGAAGTCCAGGGTCTGGGAGCCAGTGGAGTTGACCCAGGTCAAGGTATGGCCAGTGCATACAGATAAGGTTGTCAGCCTCACACATGCCCATTGCCTCTCACGAGGCTCTAAAAGCAGGACTAAGAGAAAGAAGCCACTTAGCACTTATGCACACGACAGGTCCAAAACGGGGACAGGGCACAGAGTGGGGGTTCCAGGAACAGGGAGAGGGAGGGAAAGTGAGGAGCCATGAAAATGTTTGGGGACTCCAAGGAGCAGCATTGCGCACATCACAGATGTACTGACTCCGCTGAGCCGCCTCCAGAGGCTAATCTTCAGTTGGATAGATTTCACCTCAATTCAAAAAAAAAAAAATTTTTTTTTGAGGTAGGGTCTCACTCTAGCCCAGGCTCACCTGGAATTCACTATGTAGTCTCAGGGTAGCCTTGAACTCAAGGCAAGCCTCCTACCCCTGCCTCCCGAGTGCTGGGATTAAAGGTGTGTGCCATCATGCCCAGCTAAATTTTTTTTAATTAAAAAATAGTATAACATGCTGGAATCTAACAAGAAGGCACAGAAGGAAAAGGGATTCACAAGCAAGGAGCCAATCACCTGGGAAGGTGTGTCGGCCTTGGGCGGGGCAGTAGGGCTGGGCACTTGCTAAAGGTGGAGCCTCAGAGGGGCTGAAAGCTGGCATGGCTGTGTGAGGAAATCTGAGGAGCTAGGGAAGAGTGTGGACGGATGGCATCTGAACCTGAGCCATTCAGGGGCGATTCTGGTAGGTGACAGTGGGCAGAGAATGTCAGCCTTGAGTGGGCCGATGGGGAAGTCTGTGGGCAAAGCTGGTGTTCCCAGTGTATCCAAACCAGACAAGGCTTAGAGACTCCGTTGTCCACTGAGTCTGTGAGCAGACTCAGCACCTTACATGGAATAGCACAGGCCCAGAGCTGGGGGACGGGCACCTTGGAGGAGACCAACATTGTGCTGCCCTCAGCAGGCTGAGCATCCAGAGGCAGAGGTAGGAGAATCGCTGTGAGTTCAAGGCCAGCTTGGGACTACAGAGTGAGTGCCAGGTCAGCCTGGGCTAGAGTGAGACCCCTATTTCAAGTAAAGGAAAATAAGCCTAAAATCAATGCAGAAGAGCTGGGAAGATGGCTCAGCAGTTAAAGGCACTTGTTTACAAACCCTGCTGGTCCAGGTTCATTTCCCCAGCACCCGCATTAAGCCAGATACACAAAAAGTGGCACATGCATCTGGAGTTTGTTTGTGGTGGCTGGAGACCCTGATGTGCCTGTTTTCTGTGGATATCAAGCTAATTGGCCAAAAGGTAATCTCTGCAGAGGCTAAGCCTGGGACACAGAAGGATATGCACCTAGGCGGAGCTCCTTAAAGACGGGAAACACAGCTTCTCAAAAGACTTCCTGATAAATACAAACAACTCATGAACTGATCTAATACAAACTTGTAATCTGTCTTGTGCTCAGACTCCCCATAACTTTGACTTCCTGAAACTGAAGAAAAGCTATGAGTACAGAAGGTTCGGGGAGCACTGGGATGCACCCCCTGACCCTCCATAAACCTTTAAATCACAGCTTGTGTGTTGTGTGTTCATGGCACCACTGGACGGTGGCGACAATTCTCTCCCTCTCCCTTTCTTTGTCTCCTTGCAAATAAATAGGTAAATAATATTTTTTAAATATTCTTTTTTAAAACAAATTAATGCATAAGTTGATGGCACAGAAGTACAGCTGAGTGACATAGAGAGAGCAACAAAGGATGCTGTTTTAGACAGAGGAGGGGACGCTGGAGCAGAGACCTTAGGGAGGAGAGTGTGTGCAGATCTCTGGGAAACCAGCAAGGGTCCTGAGGCAGGAGAGTATACAGCGGTAAGACAGGCAAGGGGACTGGACGGCTGAGGCTCGTTCTCTTTGTAGGTGGGTCCTGGTGAATGTTGGAGATTTGGGTCTGCAATGGGGTGCCCCAGAATACCCCTGGAGGGAAATGAGACTTTAGGGAAGACAGGAGAAAAATAGAAAAACATATGAGGCTCCTGCCCAGCCCCACCCCTGTGGGGTTTGTTGACTGAAAACCCCCAGTGAACCTCGAAGTTCTCCCAGCTCACAGAGGCAACAGGAGGGGCTCTGCAAAGGAAGGAGCAGGGCACACACACAGACGCAAGCCTGACGCAGGAAGGAAGGAGAAGAGAGCTTGAGCAAAGCTCCAAGGGAGAGAGGGAGGGAGCTGGCAGAGGGGAGCCTTGAAGCGAGACCCCATCTCACCGGGAGCTCAGGATGACGCACAACCAGCACTGTGACGCAGGTTCAGGCCGCTGGGCCCTAACAATGATATGTAGACCCCAGAAAGCCCCCAGGAGAGGGGCTGCAGAAAACGCAGGGGAAGGACAGAGTGAATGAGACAGAGAAGGGCACACATCACCCCGATTGAAGACAATGCCTGAGATGCACCCCAACTGATCACCCAAGCTGACAGATTGCCCATTCACAGACTCTCTCTCTCTCTCTCTCAAACACACACACACACACACACACACACACACACACACCACAACAGAATCCTTCCACATGGATAGAAACAGCCAGCTCCACAATCCAGCACATGGACTGTCAGACACCCACAATACCAGGCACACCCCTAACACTCCAACCCCCTGACTTGGACAGAGTTCACAGTCCCTCCCTCTGGGACAGAGAAGCCCACCTATGTAGACAGTCACCAGACACAAGGCGGGAAGCAACCTAGAGTGGCAGATGCCCATGAGGAAGTGTGGGAGCATGTGTTGAACTCACAGTCCTTCAGCCCTGCTCGGGGTCTCCCTGTCTCATGAAGGGTCCCCAGCCACATACCCTACCACTCCCATGACTCTGGGCCTTCCCAGGAGGCATTCACTCAGCTGGTGAGTACCGGTAGATTTGCTGGTGGAGGAGGACAGTTTGGAGCCATGGCAAAAAGTGACAGGTGCAGGGAAGCCAGGCGGGGGGGGGAGGGGGGAACGGGACTATTTGGAGGACCACTGGAGGGAAAGGCTCCAGAAGAGAAAGAGGCCAAGAGACAAAGCTAGTGAGTGCGGGGCAGTGGGCAGGAGCCAGACAGAGCAGGGTGACTCAAGAGGAGGGTGAGTTCCTAAGAAGTGTCTGGTAGGGTGCAGGGGACAGAGAATAAGGTGGTCCCTACAGAGGAGGAGCTGCAGCCCAAAGTGGGGGCAGAAGAGGGAGAAAGAGACCTTGTTGGGGAGGCCGGGGTGGTATATTAATGCAGTGATAACAAGGCAAGAGGCAGGAGGCAAGATCACAGTGCGAGCAGTGTGTGGGGACAGGAGATGAGGAGGGCCAGACATGAAATCTTTTGGGCTGGGAGAGGGCACCTGAGGGTATTGATGGTTGTTCTGCCGGGCCAGAATGGGTGCGTGGGTCTGGGGTTCAGGTCCAACATGGCCACTAGAAACCCTGAGAGCAAACAGTCTGCAAAATGAACAAAGGGGCAGGAGGAAGAGTGGAGGCCAGATCCCAGCTTCCCCCTCAAAAACAGAGAGGGAAGGAAGGAGGGCAGCAAGTACTGAGAAAGAGACTGGGCTATGCTCTCCTGGAAACATATCTAGAGGGAGTCCCCAATAGCAGGAGAGGAAGGGAAGGGAGGGGAGGAGAGGAGAGGAGGAGAGAAGAAAGAGAGGAGAGAGAAAGGCAGAGGTGGGGGAGCAGAAGAAGAAGGGAAACAGTGAATGAGCGAGACCCGTTCTTTTTCTCTCTCCTGTAGTGGCACATAGAACAGAAGCAGAATCCAGTAAGATTTGTAGAGGAGTTTGGTAAATGTGGATTAAATGAAGGGAGACTGGAGTTTCCAGAAGAGAAGCAACAGCAGAAAATGTGCTGCAGATACCAGCCTGGTGCCATTGTCACAAGCCTAGAATTCTAGCACTCTGAGGGAGAGGCAAGAAGATCACCACAAGTTCAAGGCCAACCTGGTCTACATAGTGAATTCTAAATTAGTCAGGGCTACGTAACCCAAGGGGGAAAAAAAAAACACCCAGGCATGGTACACCATGCCTTTAATCCCAGCACTGGGGAGGAATTGGTAGGAGGCCACCCTGAGACTACATGGTGAATTCCCAGTCAGTCTGGGCTAGAGCGAGACCCTACCTTAAAAAACAAAACAAACAAAAAGTACTAAGACAGACTAGACAGAATGTTACACAGAGTGGGGAAACATAGGCCAAAGAACACGTTTGGGATTCACAAGGGGTGTCAACAGAAATGGGGGAATCATGTAAAATTTGAGTTTCACTTAAGAGTCATGTGTTTGTGGTATGTAAGCTATGCTCCAAGTTTTTAAGCTGAGAGAGAAGAAGGGAGAAGAAAGGCGAGACACATACACGGGACACACACTCACACTCAAAGGACTTCCAGGGAGCCCAGGGAAGCAAGGTCAGGACAAAAGAAACACACAGAATGGGGCTGAGAGAGAAGGAACAGACTGTCCCCTGGAGGAGCAAGTCCCAGGACTCCTGAGGGACAAGGAGGAGCTGCCATCCACCAAAGCAGCACCCTGCCAGCCGGGACAACCTCCTGGCAACAGGCCTGAGGATCGAGGGAAGAACTGACAAGATACTTAGTCTGAAGTGGGCCTCGGGGGCAGAGGGGCTTTGGAACCTGATACTCCCACTCCTGACCACGAGGGATGGAGATGGGGCAGAGTGGGTATCGACAGAGGGAAGACAGCTGTGGAAACCTGGGAAAGACTTGGAAAAATCCTCTTGGTCAGACAGGCGATGGGGCAGACACAGGGATGGACAGGCAGATCACAGGTGTGCATTTGTAGCTCATAAGTAAACACTGGGGTGGGCTGGAGAAATTGCTCGGTGGTCAAGTCAAGGTGCTTGCCTGCAAAGCCTAAGAACCCAGGTTCGATTCTCCAATACCCACATAAAGCCAGATGCACAAAATGGTGCATGCATCTGGAGTTCTTTCGCAGCTGCTGGAGGCTATTCTCTCTCTCTCCTTGCAAAAAAATTAATATTTTAAAAACAGGATAAGAGCACACACGCCTTTAATCCCAGCACTCGGGAGGCGGAGGTAGGAGGATCACCATGAGTTCGAGGCCAGCCTGAGACTACATAGTGAATTCCAGGTCAGCCTGGGCTAGAGCGAGACCCTACCTCGAAAAACAAAACAAAACAAAAAAAAAAAACAGGATAAGCAAACACTGGACAGAGCCTGAGAGATGACTGGGCATAGGACCTGCAAAAGACTCCAGGAGAGGTGAGAGCCAGCCAGGCAGGTTTGCAGAAATGACAGCTGAGAGAGGAGGGTGCGGAGAAAGTGGGGCCCAAGCTCACAACACTGTCTCACAGGTGTCCTCCTGGGAGCCGTTCAGCAAGTGTTGACCAAAAGAAAATAGAAAGGAAATTACCCCAAAGTGAAATAAAGGATTAGGGAAAGTGGCAGAGATGACACCCTGTCAGACAGCTTGTCACACACACAGGCCAGGATGGACTTCAGAGCACTTTGAGACAGGTGAGAGCAGGCGGCCAGGACAGAGTCTTAAAATCACACACAAGCATGTGGACCAGCACAGGGACGACAAAGGGTGTTGATTGCACAGATGGGTACGAAAGCCAAAGACGACAGACAGGCACACACACACACACACACACACACACACACACACACACACACACGCACGCACGCACGCACATGCACACGTGTGCAGGAAACCCAGAAAAGGCAAAATACAGATGAAGCCTGGGGAGGGGATGAGGGACATGCTGGGACCTGTACCTCCCCTCTCAGTGTCTGTCTGTACCTCTGCTTGCCTTCTTTCTCAGTGCCCAATTAGACACCCCAGGAAAGGGAAGAGACAATTAACCACCAGTCCCACCTCAGGACTACCAGGACTGTTGTCACCCACCTTCACTCCCTGGGGAGCCCTCCTCCACGCTCTGGACAAGCTCAGGGCTTGACTCCACACTCCGGAGGCCTGGGGCCTTTCTGCATCTGTCCACTCCCACCCTTCAGACAGGTGACTGGTAGATGTGGGTTCTCACCCTGAAGCCCTAGAGCCCAAGTCACCAGTCAGGCCTGCAGCATGGACACTTGTCAAGGGCACAGATGAAGACACCAAAGAGGGAGGGAGTGGATAAGCTCTTGCACTGGAGGAAGCTTTGAGGATTCACAGGAAGTGAAAAGGCCAAGGGGGCGGGAGTCAGGCCAGCACATCTGGAATAATCAAGTTGAGGAGGAAGACCTTGGAAGCATCAGTAAATGGTGAAAGAAGCCCTCGGCGTGTGCACCCCACATACACACACACCGTCTATATAAATGCTGACTTCACAGAGCCAGCCAGGCAACTCCTTGGAGGCAGGGAGAGGGCAGTGAGTGGATGAGAGCCTCTCATTTTCTCTGCCCCTCTCTCTCGCCCACACAGCTGGGCAGGAACTAGCGTGTTTTCAGAACCATGGGAGCGAAAGGAAACATTCTCCTTGCCAATGGCAGTGACCCCAAAGCTGGGGGTGGGGGTGAGTGTACAGGAGGCAGAGGAGCACAGTGCTTGGTGGGAAGCCCACAGGCCTACAGGGTGAGGGATAGGAAAAGGAGCCAGGCCCTGTCCCCCTGCAGAGCCCCAGACACAAAGGTCAGGAGCATTTGTGTGGGGGAAGGAGATGGATGAGTGAATGAATGAATGATGAAAGAGAAAGGGACAGAGCTGCTGGGGTGAGATGGACCAGGGGATCTCTCTCTCTCTCTCTCTCTCTCTCTCTCTCTCTCTCTCTCTCTCTCTCTCTCTCTCTCTCTCTCTCTCTCTCTCTCTCTCTCTCTCTCTCTCTCTCTCTCTAGCGCATGCGTACAGACACACACTACCACTCAGGGGACAGAATCAAGAAAGAGACCACAGCAGAGGTGACCCATAGACAGACATGGACACGGGCCCTGGACCCATGAGACTCGGCCGGGATCTGGGGGAAAGAGGGCTGCGGACAGTGAAAACCAGATGTCCCACGTGGACCTGTGCACAGGAAGCTCGGCCGGCCCAACTCAGGCCACACTGTGCTGTCCTGCCCAGTCCTTCCCACCCCAGCTGTGAGCCTGTCTGCAAACCAAAGAGGCTGACCTGGAACTCACTCTGTAGTCCCAGGCCATGATTAAAGGCATGTGCCACCACGCCCGGCCCAGCAAACCCACTGAGTTTTGGAACCCACAAGAGAAAAATGGGAAAAGACAGATGAAAGTGCAGACAGGGAAGTGTATGAGTGTGTGCCTGTGGGTAGGGTTTGTGTGTATGCACAAGTGTGTGCACACACCTTCCAGAGAATTACCTGAGGACAAAGGAAGGGGCAGAGGACAGATGAGGCCTCGGGACCCATACACAGCCCACACCCCATGCGCACAGTGCCAGCCGAGGGCTGGCTGGCATGCACCACACGTGTGCATGCGCGCAAGGGCCGTGGCATATAGACCCAGGGGAGAGCCTCCTTCCCAGTTTTCCCAGAGGGCAATCTGCTCTGGGCCACGTCCTGTCGTCCAGGCAGCAGGAATGGATGAGTCTGGGGTGCAAAAGACTGTTTGTTGTTTTATTCTACTTGTGCTTTTCTGACTTTGCTGATCTGCCAGTAGAAACATTATTTTTTGCCACAGGGAAACATGTTCTCCAGAAGAGAGTGAGCTCACTGAAAGCAGACCGGTGAGGCCAAGGGTCCCAGAGTCTTGGACTCCCAACATAGCTGACAAAGTGGGAGGGCTGGAATTGGGGGGGCAGGCTGTCCCTGTCACACACAGAGCCCAGTGAAAGAAAGCTGAACAGGGGCCCGGAGAGAAACTAGTAGAAGAGTCGGGGGCCTCTGCCTCCCCTCCCTGCATGGACAGCACCCTGTGGGTGAGACCTGGGATCTCCTCCAGCCCCACAGTGCTTACTCCAGTGGATCAGGGTCAGAGCAAGTTCCCAGAGTGCTCCACACTTGAAGGATGAATAGGAAGGCTGGAGAGACACTGCGGGAGGCTCCAAGGAAATCTCGCAAGAGTGGCACATGCAGCCCAGCTGAGGGGACTCGGGAACAAGCCCCATCCATGTCCCACCCCGATCTGTGTCCAGAGAGCACACACAGCTCACCTCAGCCCCCTTGTACACCCAGCTAGGCACCCCTATGAGCCTGGACGCAGGCCCACACACGAACATTGGTGTGACACATGAGCGTACAGCCTTCACCTCCGCACGGACAAGCAGAGGGCAAGCAAAGGGTGCAGGCCGCAAACTTCATCCACACCCACCTTCCACCCCGAGTGGACATCCACTATAGTATTTGGCTTGTGACAGAGACCTGAACCAAGCCAGGTCCTGGTTTTGACACCTCGTTTTCAGAGGTGTGCTAGGGCAGAGGGGGCGCAATTGCATGGCTGCAGGGCTCCTGATCAGGCTGGGGAAGGGCAGGAGAAGCATTAGTGGTTTCTTCCCCCCTCAGGCCTTTCAGGAGTTCCCTGCCCTCCCCAACCCCACCCCCCAGACATGCAAGTTCCACACACAACTCTCTTGGGATCACCCGCGAACACACCCACAATGCACTCCACACAGGCCTGGCAACCAGCTGACCTGAACATCGCACGCTTTTGGGGTCCCGGGTGTGGCATAGTGCTTCTCTCAGATATGAACCCCCAACACAGGTGCAGATGTGCACACACATCCCCCCAGGTCTGCCCCACATTAGCAAATCGCTTCCTGGCTTGGAGTTCTGGGGCTCTGGGTGCTGTGGTCCCCACACGGGGCCTCCTCTTAGCTTCTGTGCATGGTGCCTATGTAATGAACTGCCGGCCAAACTCTGAGGCCTGTTTGTGTTTAATCGGACAATATGCAAAGTATATACAACCATTCTGGGTTCCCCTCCCTCAAGCTTGGGCCATGAAATGTGGGGACCCCCAGGCCTCTGCATAGTTATCTGAAATCTACAAAACACTGTTAAAAAAATAATACAGTTGAGGACACCTTATACAAAGGGCCATAGGCAGCTGGAGGGGGCTGGGGAGCATGTGAGGCGGCAAGCCCTGGCTTGCCCAGATGGACGGAAGGAGACTTGGGTAAGAGATGCCTACGAAGGGAAAGTGGCAATGTCAGGGCAGGCCCCACGCTGCCTCCTCCCCCACTGCCAGGGCCTGGCTGGCTCTGGAAGCGTCGGCAGTGGAGACGTTATTGCTGTGAAGGGGCAGTGGGTGAAATGTTCGTGTCTGGGGACAGAGGAGGGGCATTTTTTACATGTTAAATATGGACACATAGGGAGACACACGGGCACATATACACACACATACACACAAGGGCCCTTGGCAAGATGCCACCAATCAGCTGCCCATGTCATAGATGGGCACACTGAGGCAGAAAGAAGCCACCACATACCCCAAGGCTTGGCAGCAGACCCAGGGCCAAAGCTGTCACTCACAGTCCTGGGCTGGGCTGCTCCTTGGATACCCAGCCACAGACCTGGGCAGTGGAAGCTCAGAAAGGGAGCAGACCCACTCGAGGTCATATGACCAGTGTCAATGCCCGGCAGTGGGGGTTCTTGCTGTCCCCTCCTACCCATGAGTTAGGGGTGTCCCCATAGGGAGAAGAGCAGGGCCAGCTGTTGAAATGCTTTCAACTCCTCAGCTTCTACTTGATTGTTTCTGCAACCCGGCAGCTCACTCCTCTTCATGGCTGGCTCCAAAGGCCAAAAGTCACCCACATTCTGACTGAAGCCCCCCCCCAATACACACACCATCACCTTCCACCCCTCCTTCCCAAGCAACATTGGTAGCTGAACTCTGCCACCCCAAACTTGTCCATCCAGCCATGGCGCCCTGGAGAACAGTTCCCGTCTGTTCCTGAGGAAGGCAGGGAGCACCAGCTGTCAAGCCCACCTCAACCCTGACCCACTCTGTGGCCTTGGGCAGGTCACATCCCTTCACTGGATTCAGTTCCAATGATTTCCAAGGGTCCCAGATGGAAGGAAGGTAGGGGATAGTGGGGTGCTCACCCCAACCCCACACCAAGTCATACTGAGCCTAGGTGTGTGCCCGGCCTGGGAGCAGCGGTAGAGGGCTCTGGAGCCAGTGTTCCACCTAGAGGTTGTTGACATGGGTGGCCAAGGACAGGTGGACAGGGAGGCTGGGTCTCACTCCTCTTTGGAAAGGCTCTTTGGCCAGCTCTTAAGACAGACCGGGGTGCAGGAGGTGAGGAAGGAGCCAGGTGTGTGGAGTGTTGAGGCTGGAAAACCGTGGCCCGGCCCCGCCCTTCATCCATTGCCTGCTCCAGAGGTGGGCGGGCTCCAGAGGGAAGGCAGGGAGCAGGCATATGGTCAGGATAGGCACTGGAACAGTCACTGTGCCAACCTGGCCCCATCCTCCTGGGCTGCCCCAGGTCCACGCCCCAATAACAAAGGGACATCGTCCAGGTCCAAGCAATGCAGGCCCAGAGGAGGGTAGACAGTAGCAGGCACGTCTGGGGCCTGCCCAGGAGCCCAGCAGATGGGCACACTCGGCCGTCCTGGGCTCCTATAGATTCTCCCCTGGCTGGTACTGAGGCTCGGTGGACGTGAAGTAGTCCTCCAGGAAGGCCTGCAGGTACTCGAAGGTGGGCCGTTCCTCTGGCTCCTTCCGCCAGCACTGGCACATGAGGTCGTGCAGGGACTCAGGGCACTCGGGTGGGCAGGGCATCCGGTAGCCCCGTTCCACTTGGTCCAGCACCTCCCTGTTCACCATCCCTGCAGGCAGAGGGCAGTGAGGTGGCCCTGAGGCAGTGTGCTTCCCTTGGGGCAGGACCCCACCCCCAGCCCAGAGAGCCTCTTTGCTATACATTATCAGGGAGAAGGAAGCCCAGAGGCTTGCCAGGAGAGACCAGCTGGGGACCGTAGGTGCAGCCTCCTTACCAGGGTAGGGCACTCGTCCCTTGGTGGTCAGCTCTGTCAGCAGGATCCCAAAGGACCACACATCCGACTTGATGGTGAACCGGCCATAGAGGGCAGCTTCCGGAGCCGTCCACTTGATGGGGAATTTGGCACCTAGAGGCGAGGCAGGTCAGGGTGTCACTGGACTGCATTGCCAGAGGCATCACTCTTCTCTCCCAGGGAGGCACCCACGCATCACACGCACCTCCGGGTGCCACCCACCTTGCCGAGCCGTGTACTCATTGTCCTCGATGAGCCGTGCCAGCCCGAAGTCAGCCACTTTGCACACCAGGTTCTCCCCAACTAGGATATTGGCGGCGCGGAGGTCCCGGTGCACGTAGTTCATCCGCTCCACATACGCCATGCCCGAGGCGATCTGCGCGTGTGCGCACACACACAGCACAGCTCAGGGGCTGCACCACACCAGTCCCAGGGCCATGCCAGTCTGGTCATCCCCCTGCTAGACACCTGTCCACCCTAGGCTTTTTCAAATGATGTTAGCTTACAATAAACACCACTGCTATGTGGGGTGGTGATTATAGGAATGGACAATAGAGCCGTCATGGTAAGATACAGCCAGGGGAATGGGTGACCATGAAAAAGAGTCCCAGTTGACCCACATACACAAGTGCATGCCAAGTCCTGCCTAACATCCCAGGTCCTCTTTCTAAGCCTCAGTCTTCTCTGTCAAATGGGAATAATATTAATAATCTATCTTTCCCGATTACGATTCGAAACTGTGATACGTGTTTGTTATGTCATTAGATGACCTTTACAGAGAAGGAAGCCGAGACCTGAGGTCCTACACTCATGACAAGGCGCTCTGCCCAGAACCACCACTATTAGCAAGCACCTGCCAAGGAACCCTTGATGATCGCTAGCCAGCGTGCAATAATAAAACCTTCCTGGAGGGGGCGCTCTGAGACTGGAATTTGCAGACCAAGGTGACTCACCTGAGCAGCCATGTCCACCAGCTGTGGCAGCCGCAGGTACTTGCCGGTTTCCCCCTTGAGAAAGTCCAGCAGACTCCCTGGAGAGAGAAAGGCCCAGCCTTTCTGGGAGAGCACAGGAACCAACACTCCCAGATCCCTAGGCCGCTCCGCCAGGGAGGCAAGAAGGACTGGGGGCCAGATCACGTAAACCCACCCATACTGGGCTGTGAGAAAGGAACAAGCCACCTCCCAGGTCAGCATGACTGGGGCAAAGACCTCAGGAGTGAAGGCTGCCCGGGGTGGGCTGAGGGTCCCACTACCAAGGGCAGCAGGGAACGTTCAAGGTGCTGTTGAGGTAGGGCCTCACTCTAGTCCAGGCTGACCTGGAACTCACTATGAAGTCTCAGGGTGGCCTCAAACTCACAGTGATCCTCCTACCTCTGCCTCCTGCGTGCTGGGATTAAAGGCACGTGCCACCACGCCCGGCCATTTTGTGAGACAGGGTCTTGCTATGTAGCCCATCCTGACCTTGAACTCAAGTTCCCCTGCCTCAGCCTCAAGCCCTGGGATTACAGGCATGCACCACCATGCCCAGCAACACCACAAATCATGTTTTCTTGGTGTGTGTGTGTGTCATGTGCATGCTCGTGCCTGTGTGAGCAAGTGTGGAGGTCAGAGGACAGCCTTGGGTGCTGGTCCTCGCCTTCCTTCCACCTTGAGGCAGGCTCTCTCACTGTTCACTGCTGAGTTGTCAGGCTGGCCGGCCCTCAGGCTCTTGGAACCGGCATGGTTCCTGCCTTGCTGTAGGCACTTGTGCTACTGCACCTGGATTTACAAGGGTGCCAGGGATCCGAACTCAGGCACTCATGCATATGGGGCAATCACTTTATCCCCTGAGCCACGACACAGCGAGGGTCTGGCCTCACCCTGCTCTGAATGAAGACCCCCCACCCCCCAGTGTGGGTCTGGCCTGCTCTGAAAGAAGACCCCCACCCCCTGGCGTGGGTCTGGCCTCACCCTTGCTCATGTACTCTGTGACAATGTAGATGGGCTCCTCCGATACTACTGCATACAGCTGCACCAGCTTCTCGTGCCTCAGTTTCTTCATGACCTGGGCCTCCTGTAGGAAGGCCTCTGGGGACATGGTACCTGGCTTTAGGGTTTTGATGGCCACTCTGGTGGTGCCGTTCCAGGTCCCTGTGGGGAAAGGTCACAGCTGCCTCAGTGCAGGCCCTTTCTGTAGCACCAGGGCCAGACCAGCTCTGAGCCTCTGCATTCCCATCAGTTAAATGGGCTCAAGGACAGGAGACTGCTCACAGGGCTGTCACAGCATGAAATGGGTCTCCTACAACACCTTCTTGTGGACAGTGGCTGCTGTGAGGACTTCGATTAGTAGCAATGTCCCCAGAAAGCAGCACAGTGACCTGACGAATGGGAGACCATGGTTCCACTTTAACTACTCTCTCTGGGGTGACCTGGTCCCTGCTGAGCTGGGTCCCAGTAGGGGCCAGGGGGAGGTAGGGCTGTATCTGTGGCCACTGGGAACACCAGGACAAGAGGTCAGCTTAGAGGCTACACAGTGCTGGCCAGGGCACCGAGAGGTCAGCCTGGAGTTCTTTCTCCCTCTCATAGGGCCTCAATCTGAGGGTGGGGGTCGGGCTATCTAAGGATCTGTTGGTGGTACTTCCTGAGTCAACCAGGAACCACTGGGAGAGGTGGGAGCCTCCCTCAGGGGCGCCACACACTTCCCAGAAACAAGTGCAACGGAGAAGGCCCGAGGCTGTGGAGTCACCTGGGTCTGGGCCTAAGCGCCTCTTTCTCCGTCCACTCATGGCCCAGACCCCCTCCCCATCTCTCAGTAGCCTCTCACTTCCTCCAGCCCACCCCTGCCATCCCTGGGTCAGCTGGGGCTGCCCAGAGCCCACTTCTCTGTCTCTCTATGCTGCTTTCTCTTTCTATGGCTGACCTAATGTGTGGATAACCCCTCACAGCTCATCACTGGCCCTCACGTGAGACCTGTCCAGACACTTGCAGGTCCTGGAGGTCCCCAGCAGTTCTTGGCAGAGAGGTGCCCTGTTCATCAGAGGCATGGACCACCCACCTCAGGCTGCCAGAGGAGCCCCTCTAAGAAAGGGTAACAGAGGGGGTGAATATGAGCAAAATATGTCACATGTAGGTTTG
This sequence comes from Zapus hudsonius, assembly GCA_004024765.1. Classification (NCBI taxonomy): domain Eukaryota; kingdom Metazoa; phylum Chordata; class Mammalia; order Rodentia; family Dipodidae; genus Zapus; species Zapus hudsonius. The sequence goes on from PVHP010025010.1 coordinate 25,517, forward strand.
ATAATGTCACAACAAAGCCCATTCCTTCAAATAAAGTATGCTAAGAAAAGAAAATAACAGGATCGGTGTTCAGCAGACATCTAAAGGGAAGGGACCTGGGCTGCCTGGGAGGGACAGCGGCTGAGGGAGGGGCCTGAGTTCCTTACCCATCCACACCTCTCCAAAGCAGCCCTGGCCCAGCTTGACCTCCAGCCGCAGGGACTCCCGGGGGATCTCCCAGGCATCCTTAGCCAGCCCTTGGGTCTGAGGCTTGGACGTGGGGCACACGGTGGTGAGCCGGTGACACAGGCCGTCGGCGTGCTCTGCAGGAGAGGCAGGGGGGGGCTAGGCCTGGTCCCAGAGTGGACTGGCCTGCCTGTCCTGTGTGTGTGGCCCTG
>PVHP010025011.1:0-25919 GCA_004024765.1 Zapus hudsonius
ATAGTCCAGACTGGCCTCATTCACGATGTAGCCGAGGATGACTTTGAACCCTTGATCCTTCTGCCTCCACCAGCTGATTGCTGAGATCACAGGCCAGCTTCACCACACCCAGTTTATTTGGTGTAGGGTATCAAACCCAGGGTTTTGGGCAAGCGTTCAACTAAGTTCCAGTGCCCATCCCTAAGGCAGATATTTGAACCAAGGTCTCTGGGGTCCCCAAAGTGTGTGCATTGGTGAAAGGGAAGGAGGAACTCAGCACATGGCTGGTCATGAGACTTTATGGGCATCATTTTCTGAATAGTGATCATGGCTCCTGACCTTTATTTAAGGTCTTCGCTCCCCAAAGAAAGCCGCTTCCTCTCCTCAGCCGAGTTAACTGCCTAGGAAGTATGGGCACACACGTGCATGTGCAAATGTGTGTGACTTTGTGTGTTGTATACATAGTATGTTAAGCTGAGGGGAAGGAATCCGTGAGAATCTGTCCCTGTAGTGTGATGCCTAGTGTTGGTCTATGCTTTGAGGGCAGGTACTTCTGCATACACGGTGGACCCCACAGCTACTCCTGGGACCACCCTCTGAAATGCTCTACTAGCAGCCCCAGGGGCCCTGCTCCCTCCCTGCCCAGTGCCACACGGCATTCTGTACCCATCTGGCTTCCATCCATGCCTCACCTCAATTTCCTCCCAGCAAACCTCTCCCACACCATGCCAGTCCTAGCATTGGCTTTGGGGCACACTGAACTTCAGGACTCAGACTCTGTCTGTCTCAGGAGCTCACAGTCCCTAAGGAACAGGGACAAAGCAGCAGAATATGAAGTAAGGTGGAGCATGTTGGATCCGGTGATGGGGTTGGGGTGAGAGGCTTTGCAAGACCCCAGCCTTGTTCACACGCTGAGCTGTGCTCTGGAGCTCCCTTCCTGAGGACTCTTTCCTTTACAGGGTCTCCTGGATAATGCCAACGGACAGTAGGCACAGGGGCCCAGAGTAAGATCTGAGAAATGAGAAACCCTCCGACTGTGCTGAGTCCATCCAGCTCTGAGCTCTGGTTCTCTCTAGAACAGCCAAGCTGGGGAACCAAGCATGGCGGCTCACACCTTTGATCCCAGTGCTCAGGAGGCAGAGGTAGGAGGATTGCTGTGAGTTCCAGGCCTGCCTGGAACTACAGAGTGAGTTCCAGGTCAGCCTGAGCTACAGTGAGACCCTACCTCGAAACAAATAACTGCTATCCATCTCATTGCTACAGCCTTGCTAACTACCAAGAGCCATGGCCACAGGCCTCAGGGCTGGTATTCTCTGCTTGAGACCCAGGCTAGGCTATGGGGGTGACCTCTCCAGTCCCCACCTACAAGTACATACCAGCCATGGCCATGTTCCAGGCCTTCACTCAGGGCTGCATTGACCCACCAAGACCCCATAGAACACTGCATCTGAGGAGCTATGGCAAGGCTGCAGACACACGTGAAGAGTAAAACTGCAGCTGGAGGTTGGGAACTCTCAGAATCTAGTTCTATGGAGGCCTGTGAAGAGGTGATCAGAGAAGGCTTCTTGGAAGAGGAGGTGAAAATGCCCTGGCATGACGGGGTGGCAGGTAGCCAGATGAAAGCAGCTGTAGAAGCCACTCTGCATGCACAGCATCTCTGGCCTTCTGGAAGCAGGGTAGAGGGGTGTCCCTGGACCCTGGCCTCAGCTGTCACATGGCTCTCAGCCCCTTGCCCTTCCTGCTCCCCAACCACAGGTGCTGTCCTTCATATGTCCTTCCAGGTCTCAATTGTCCAGTCTCTTCTAGATACTAGTACTCCATGGGTCTCTCTCTCTCTCTCTCTCTCTCTCTCTCTCTCTCTCTCTCTCTCTCTCTCTCTCTTTCTCTCTGTTCGCTGCATCCTCTGTGTGTTTTGCCTGCAAAAGTCCGAAGGGAGGCATCTGTTTGGCTGCTCAGACACTGGCCTGTGGCCCATGCTCCCTAGCTGCCAGGCTACCGACAGCTGCGAGGGTTCAAGTTCCAAGTCTGTCCTTGCTAGCAGTAGACAGAGCAGTGAGGTGCTCTCTGCAGCTCAGGATCCCTGGCTGGCTGGAAAGTGCCATCTTGGAACCCTTGTATCCTGGATCCTTTTGGGAGGCACAGTCCTCGACACCCTAAGGTTGGGGCCCTATCCAGACAAGGAACCAGGCCTATAGGACACTGGCCAAATGCTACTCTCAGAGGACCCCTCACCAACGTCCCTGAAGGACCCAGGCAGCCAACTTTGCTCCTTCTGACAACTGTGAGTCCATCTTTTGGCACCAGCCAGGGAGACAGGCGCCGTGAGCAGCTTGGCGCTCACTAATTCTCAAGACCTCTTGGACAAAATATTTTGTTCTTTCTGCCCCACCAAATGCTTGTCTCTTTTGATATTTGCCATTGTTCTTTACAGGGAAATCTAATTTTAAAATGAAAAAAAAACAAAAAACATGTTTTCTAACCACCAAAGACTCCACACTTGTGCCAAAAAAATATTTGATGGGAAAGCAGTCTATTGCTACGTTGGGGTTTTGTTTTTAAGAGATGGGACAGAGCAGTGTCCCCAGCTGTCCAGGGCATGTGTTGGCCCCCTGCCACCCTCTGTTGCTTTTAGCTCAGAAATCTGGCCTGAGGTGTCCAATTGAAACCTCGTCATGAGGGTCACATATTTTCCAATCCTGAGGGTGAGGCAGGGCTGGGTGACAGCAAGATCTTCCCTTTAAATAGGAAAGAACCAAAATATCTCAGTCTGCAACATTATCAAGGCCGGATGTGTTTCCACACACAAAGATGCTTGCAAAATAAAGCCGCGTTGGAGTCCCGGCCAAGGGTGATGTTGAAAATGATGGAATAATAAGTCACCAGTTGTTGGATCAAATCCTATTGCTTTTGTTTGCTAGTTTGTTGTTTTATGAAGGAGGGGGTCACTCTCCCACCCCAGGGAAACCCTTAATGCCCCTTCTCTTCCTCCACTCCAGGGAAGTCAGTTCCCACAGCCCTACCTCAGGTATCTGGGCAGATACTAGATACTGCACTGGCCCATGGTGTATTCAGTCACTTACTCCAGAGTGTGGGTCAGTCAAAGTCACACTCGGGCCACAAAGGATGAAGAAGACTAGTCTGAGAGTCACGCACTAAATGATATCCAACCCTAAGCCTACGGGCTACAGGAAGCCAAAAATACTGTCCAACACAAAATGGTATACTGACTTCAGACCTTATGAGATGTTTTGTGTGCATGACTGGTGTGTGGATGTGTGCATGTCTGTTTGTGTGTGGAGGGGCGTTGCATGTGTGTATGCAGGTATGTGAGTGTGTGTGCATGTATAGGCCAGAGACCAACCTTGAGAGACATGCCTCAGGAGCTGTCTACCTCTCACTGGGACCTGGGCTCATTGATTCTGCTAGGCTGGCTGGCCAACGAGCCTCAAGGATCCTGTCTCTGCCTCCTCAGTGCTGGGATTGCAGATACACATCACCATGTCTGGCTTTTATATGGGTGCTAGGGATCTGAACTCACCTCCTCATGCTGGTGTGGTAAGCACTTTACCAACAACTGTCTCCCCAGCCCTCATCATGCAAAAATAAACCTATGCATGCTCTCGTGACCCTCAGACCATGGGTTGAGCATCTCTGGTTCTAGACCCAACACTGAATAAGAAGCAAAATACCAGTTCCATCCAGCAGCATGAAGCCTTGAAGGTTCAGGGTGACCTCTGTGTATATGGACTCAGGGTCTACACTGTGCTGGGCATGTATTAACCTGAAAGAACCAATCAGGGTCACATGTTGGCTCTACCTTTTGGGGGTTCACCTGAAACTTCTTGGGCCACAGACACTCCAGCAGGCTTGACCATAAACCTGGAGGAAGCCTGAGGTATACATGGAACTTCTAGAAGTTCACCTGTAGGGCACATAGCAGGCACCTTCTCCCGCCTCCTTTTAATTTTTTCCTTTGCTTTTTCCCTTCTGACCTACCTTCCTTCCTTCCTTCTGTTCTCCACATTCTTTTTACTTTCATTCTCCCCCAGGACGAGCGCAACTTTGTGAAAAGATACCAGCCAGGGCATTGAGGTTGGATGCTTGTGTGTAATGCACACACAAGCATGGGGAGAGGCATGAGTGATAGATAAAACAGGCTTGGTTTCTGGGGCTTTCATACACAAGGATTCATTTGCTCATCTTTGGGGTTGGGGCTGTAGCTCAGTTGGTAGTGTGCTTGTCTAATATACACTAAATCCCTGGGTTCAATCCCCAAAACTGCATAAACCAGGCAGGGTGGTGCATGCCTATAACCCTAGCACTCAGAAAGTGGAGGTAGGAGGACCAAAATTGCTCAAGGTCATCCCTAGGTACATAGCAAGTCCAAGGTCAGCCTAGGCCACATGTGATGGTTAGGTTTTGTTGTCAACTTTATCTTTTTAATTATCTTGGGTAGGTCTCTCAGGATGTTTACAGGAAGGCAGCTTCTCAGTAGGGGGCAGGATGTAATGAAGCTTAAAGGAGTTAGAAGTAAACATCCTTTCCTGTGTGGGCAGGGCAGGAAGGATATTCCAGAGACTCGCGAAGCTATTAGGTCTGGGATAGAATTGCCAGACCCCACCCTAGGGCTATATAAAGGTGAAAGAATTCTCTCCTTGCCCTCCTGCCTGTTCCCTGTTCTGTGTGTGTGGTGTAGGTGATGGGTTTTTCTCTCTGCCCGGACCTGTGAAAGAGGGCCAGCCTCTTTAGCTGTTACAGAACTTCTCCTCAAACTGTAGTTTCAATAAATACTTTCCTCCCCCAAACTGTGCCTGGTTTGGAGATTCATCCCAGCAGTGTGTGGCTGACTACGACACCACAGATCTCAAAAAGGAGGGTTTGGGGAGGTGCAGTGGATAATTAGCTTGCTGCATAAGTTCAAGGATCTAGGTTCAGACTCCCAGTACCCATGTAAAATGCTTGGGGCAGTGGCACACTGTTTTAATCTCAGCACTAGGGAGGCATAAACAGGCTCATACCTAGGGCTCTCTGGCTAGCTGGTCTAGCCAAATTAGTGAGTTCAAAAAAGAAAAAGAGGAAGACACGTGATGTCAACCTCTGGCTCCCCATGCAGGTGCACACATACAGTCCCACATGCTGTACACACATGCCATCACATCACAAACATAAACATACCCAAAAAGATCCCTTTAAAAATGCCTCCCCCAGGGGCACACCATCTGGCTGAGGGCAATATACCAAGGCCTTGCTGGGGAGGAGAACTTCTAGGGTGCCAAATGTTCTCACAGATGCTGGTTGCCCCCTGGGAGAGCAGACAAAGATCAGTGAAGCTGCCATCATGCCCAGAGCTATGGAAGAGTCACTGTGCCCAGCTGCAGGGCACAGCTGTGGCATTTGTTCTTGTGCATGGGATGACTTTACTGTTGTTCCTCCAATCCTGTTGTGATCAAGAGCTGAGGCTGTGAGCTCTGGGTGAGGCCATCACCCCCCACACACACACACACCATTATGATAACTAGTTCTGTTGGCCAGAAAAACACTATCTCCTTGATCTTCCCGATGCCACTATATGTATGCAAACATATATGTATGCAAACAACCCAAATTACTGATGAGAACGCATCACTGAATCATGTGGTGGAGACTCCAAACCACGTGAAATTCACATTCATTTAGTGAAGATTACTTGAATGCCTGTGCTGTACTGGGCTGGGGTGGACGCAAAGATAGGACATGCTTTAGGTGCTACTCAACAGTTTGTTTGCTGTTTATGTATTTATTTATGCATGGACCTGTATGTGCAGGTGCACATGAGTGGGATGCTTGTAAATGTGCATGTGTTTGTGTGGTATGGAGGCCAAAGGACAACCTGTATATCATTCCTCAGGTACACCATTGACTTCCCATGGTTTTTTGAAACATGCTCTCTCATTGGCTTGGAGCTCACCAATTAGGCCGGATTGGCTGGCTTGCGAGCCTCAGGGATCCTCTTGTCTCTGTCTCTATAGTGATGAGATCACAGACCTGCATCATTGTGCCCAGAAGTTTGCTCTTTCTTTATATGGGTGTTGAGGATTGAACTCAGGCCCTGATTCTTGGGAGGAAAGCACTGTGCCCGTTGACCATCTCCCAGCCCCGGCCACAACTTTAGCAAAAGCCATAGCTCTGGGGTTCTCAGCTTCAATTTCCTCTCTGCCTTGTCTCTGGAATTGGTTGGTGCCTTTCAGCTCTGCAGATGTCAGACTAGCCACCCAATGGACCTACTGATCTGCCTAAAGTTAACCTGCACACTGATAGGGAAGGGGACGTCCTTCCCTATCTCCTGTGTCCTGTGGGTTGGAACATGAGCCCCTGGGAATATGCATTTGCACCTTTGTCATGTGGCTTCTAGTGCAGGAGGGTTCTCGGATCCCACAATGAAGGAGGACTGGCGGGGCAGCATAAGCTGTCAGGGGTAACCCTGTCCATCCTCAGAGCAGCCTTGCCTCCTGAGTCCTAACTCTAGCATCTCTTTAGGACTCAAGAGCTTTTTAAGTCACGTTTTCAACACAGTCCTATCTTCTGCATCATCAAAACCAACGCCATCTCCCTTTAAGAGTGCCCCACCAGTTCTAGATCCTTCTCCCATACAAACCTTGATGCACATGCTGGAGACAGGAAGTCAAGACAGCCACCAGGGCTGACAATCATTAAAAGATGCAAATCAAGGAAGCCAATATGCCCTCGTGTGTGTGTGGGGGGGGGTGGTGTGTAAGGTGTCATCAGAAAGATGGTTAAAAAGAAGAAAGGGAAGAAGTGGGTACCATCTTGAGGAGAACATACTGTACAAGGGTAGTTCCCTGCATCCTTCTGGGCCCAAAGGAAGTAGCTTGGGAGCTAAAAATGCAAGCTCTGGATGCCTACTAGCTGAGAGCCTGAGCCTCTGTGTCCTTGCCTATAAAATGGAGCCAATAATACTCTACTCACAGAATCATTATAAGATCAAAGAGGGTCTGGGGAGCTGCGCAAACATGATGACCTGAGTTCAGATCCCAGGAAACCTCAGAAAGTCATACACCAAAGATGGGATCTACTACTCTCAGGAGGTTACAAGGTAGACATATGACATCAGAAAAGCCTGGCTGGAAGCTTGCTCCTACTCTTCCTTCATGTCCTTGGGCCCTGCAGAGAGAGCAACAGAGCCTTGATTTCCTGCCTTGGCCTGTGAAGGTAAACTGAGTCAAGGACATACTGAGGAAGAATGTTCTCTAGGCAGTAGCCACCAGTGTTCCTCCTTTTTCTGGACCAGAATGGAGAGATTGTCCCTGATTTCCAACCTCTGGTCAGCAGGGATCAGAGGCGTGGACCACTCATATAGTTCTGGCCTCCAGCTTCCTCCAGCCTTTCCATGCCCCAAGCCAGCAGCCCAAGGACCAAGGTCAGAGCATAAATAAAAACAGAACAGCATGGCTGTGAAGTTCCCAAAGAGCAGCCAGGGAAGAGGCGGTAAAACCAACCAAAACCTGGAAGTGATGTGAGATCTGGAATGAAACTGCTCAGGGGGGCCGAGCAGTGGGGAAATGTCCAGATAGATTGAGGTGCTATCTGCGTGGCCTTGGGTAGGTCCCCAGTCCAGCCTCAGGAAAGTGGTCATGGTGGGTGTGTCATTGCTGCATTCTCATGGAAGGAGCTCAGGGCTTTCTCAGCCCCTGCTTTGCTCCCTGCTTGTCCCTGGTGCCTTCTCAGAGCTCAGATTAAGTCCAAGACCTCACCCCAGATGGCTCCTCCCCGACCTTCAGGTGCTCATCACTCATTGGACAGCTTGAAATCCACAGCTCCATGAGAGAGCTGAGCCCTTGACTATCTGGGGGCTGGGCTGAGGTCCATAGAGACCACCATGAGAAGGAGGACAACCTGTCCTTGCTTCTAAGAATGGAACCTAACATGATGAGGGTGGGAGGGGGAGTCAACAAGGAGTACCCCATCCCTCTGTACTGAGAGCTCCAAAGTCTCTATCCTGTTGTGTTTTCATAGTTCCTAACCCTGACAGGGCTGGAGAAAGGCTCCTTGGCCCCAATGGGGACAGGTGAGAAGTTAGTGGTCACTGAGTACAGTTGTTCCTGGCTCTGTATCTCCTGCTCTCCCCTAAGACTGAAGAGTGCATCTCACTACAAACAGAATCTGCCCCATAGCATTCTGGGTAAAAAGGGAGGAGAGCAAGTCAAAGTGGGCTTCACAGCTGGACGTATGATGTCCATACACTATGAACTCCTGGCAGGCTCCTGAGGATGAATGCACAGCCCATGATCTTCTGTCCCCTCCTGTCTTCTCCTGTCCCCACCTAACAACGCCACACGGACAAGATATACCCTTTAATGGCCTTTTATTTTTCTTATCTGAAATGGCAATAGTGGGCTGGTTCCCAGGGCATGCTCGATTGGGGCAGATGGTGGAGAATACTGGGGAGAACCAGGATACACAAATACATCACAAAGAAAGAGGTGACTGTCTACCATGAGAGGGTCACCTCCACCTCATCTGCCTGGGCCCAGAAGTCATTACAGGGGAAGCGGTGACACGAATACTGCTCTCACAGTCACCTGAAAACCAGTTCCAGGGAGACGGTGACAGACACTGTGGTCACTCAAACCTCATCAAAACAGAGATCCAGAGGCTCCAGAGAAAGCAACGCTAAAGCAGATCTCTATCTTGCCTACCAAGGCTCGGGGAACATGGCGGAAGAGGGGGCAGAAAGATTGTAAGAACCACAGGGTGGAAGGGAATAGCCTGAGACACCGCTCCCCCTCCTCCCCTCACAGAGACTGAGGCCTCTTAGCCCCCACAAAGAATACCGATAACCCCATCAAAGAAGACCCTCAGCAGAATTGGGGCGGAAGTGAGAGGGTATAGGAATACAACATTTTTTATTAAAAAATAATCAATAAATACAATTTTTAAAAAAATTAAAACAGAAATTACAATAGGAGCTTGGGTGATTGATATAGCTCAGTCAGTAAGTGCTTGCCTTGTAAGCAAGCTGATCTGAATTTGAAACCCAGAATACATATAGAAAAGCTAAGCATGGTAATGAACTTTTGTAATCCCAGCCCTGGAGAGACAGAGGCAGGGGGATCCCTGGCAGACCCTGTCTCAAGGTGGATGGCATTGCTGAGAACAACACCTAAGGTTTTCCTCTGGCCTCCACACACATGTGCAGACACATGCACCTGCAGAGATACATATAGACATACAAATTACAATAGCTGGCCAGTGATGCACACCTATGATCCCAGCACTTGGAAGGCAGAAGGAGGATTACCACACATTAAGGTCAGCATACTATACATATTGCGTTCTAAGCCAGCCAGAGTTACATAGCAAGACGCTGCATCAGAAACAAACACAACTATGATCATCTGTCTTGTGGCTGTAATTTTATGATTAAAAACAATAGATATAAAAATCCCCCATCATACTGCATCATACTTCCTCCTGGAGCTATGGCACTGTGTATGTTCTTCCACAAATACCCTCTGTATGTGTGTGTGCACATACAGGATTCTAAAACCTGCATGAACCGCACTGTCCTGCTTCCCTGTGTATCACTTGATTTTCACATTATGTGTTGGGGACATTCATTCTCCATGCCATAGTAGAGCTCATTTCTGGTGGCAGAGGCCTCTGTCCCCAACATGCTGGTGAAGTCCAATGGCTCCTCTTCACTCCTTTGCCAACACAAACCACAGGCCCTGAGCATTTGTCTTGCTTCAAGAATAAGCAGAATTTCAGGGGCCTAAGAAGTGTGTCTTTTGAATGTCTCTGAACTTTAGCCCCAACTGCCTTCTCCCCGTCCACAGGGACCACACCTGGAGCCCTCCACCCCGATGGCACAGGGTTATTACTCCTTTAAGTGCTGTTTCTTCTTAATTTCCCTGATGACTGGCCAGGTAAGGCAGATATATGTAACCCTGTCCTATCTCACAAATGGCGCTTGCTCATTTTTTGGTGTGTGTCTGTTGTTATGTGTGAGTGTGGGCACATGCATGCAATGGCACACATGTGGAGGTCAGAGGGAAAGCTTTGAGGTGTTGGTTCTCACCTTCCTGTCTTCCTTTGAGACAGGTCCTCTCGTTTTCATCGTTTCCCACTGTACTTACCAAGCTAGCTGGTCTGTGAGCTTTTGGGAAGTTCCCTGTCTCCTTTCTCCCTTTTGATATGCTGGGATTACATAAACCAACCACGACTTGCTGATTTTGTGGGGTCTGAGAATCTGAACTTGGGTCCTCACACACTTGCATGACAAGCACTTTATCCTCTGAGCCATCTCTCCAGTCCAACCCCTCCTTATCCAATTTTTTTTCTGTTTTGTTTCTGTATATGATTTTACTTATTGGCTCACAAAATCCCATTATACATTACGACATCAATCTGTTGACCATTGTACATGTTTTAAATTTTTTCCCTCCCAGTCAGGTCTCTTTTAACTTCGTTTATCGTGTCTTGGACCATGCAGAAGCATTTTATTTTTATGTAATCGGGCCTGTTGGGGTTTTCTTTGCTAGCTTCTGGATTGCATGTCCTGCTTAGGAATGCCCTCTTCTCTCCAAGATCGTGCAAATATTCTCCTGTCTTTTCATCTAGTGGTTTTATGGCTTTGTTTTTTTCCCCTTCGCAGCCTCTTGTCCATCTGAAATGTGTTTGGTAGTGAACACCTCCCCCTTCTTAGAAAACCAAGGCTTGTACTGACATATACAGCAGTTCTCCCCACCCCACCCACCTCCCCAGGCTTCCTTCTACCTCAGTCATTTCACAAGAATGCTGGGCGCCCTACATTCACCTGGCAGAAGGGACTGTGAACTTGTCCACGGTGAGAGGGGAGCTGATGGGGGTGACAATCAAATAATAATGCAATTTCAGACAACATGAAGGAAGATAAAGTGAAATAAGGGAGTGGTGACATAATGGGTGATATTTTAAGTAAAGTGGTCAGAAAAGTACTCTCTGGTGGCCTTGGGACCCATTCCTAGTTCTGGAGCAAACCAATCAGCTGGCTGGGGAAACTGTGCAAAGTCCTCGAGGGGGATCCTGCTTGACCAGGCCAGGAAGCAGATGTGGCTCAGGCAGTAGAGTGGTTGGCTAGTATGCACGAAGTCCTGGGTTGCATGCCCAGCACAGCATAAACTGAGGGTGGTGGTGCACCTCTGTAATCTCAGAGCTCAGAAGGTAGAGGCAGGAAGATCAGAAGTTCAAGGTTATCATCAGCTACATAGTGAGTTCCAGGCTAGTCTGGGCTACATAAAACCCTGTCCACCCCCCCAAAAAAGAAGCAGGAGGTCCAGTGTGTTCCAGGTGGAAAAGAGTGTGGATCAGAGCACCCTGAATGGGATTGGGAGCATTTGATGATGGACTTTTGTGCATGGTGTGTGTGTGTGTGTGTGTGTGTGTGTGTGTGTGTGTTTGTGTTTACACTCTGTCAACCTTTTAGTGCAGGTGATCTTTGGTATACCTCACCCTTCCCATGGTCTCAGCAGCCATGTATGCCCAGTTATGTGTTGTGCCTGGCTTGCATGAGGCCCTCCAGGACTATTTGAGAGTGACCATCTTGACTCCAGCCCCAAGCCTTGCCCTGGTCCTCTGGTCCTGTCTCCATCCACCCCAACTCCTGTGCCTCTTGGCTGGACCTCTGCCTTGATCTGTCCCCATCACCCATCTGTGACCTTCTTGTCCTGTGAATTCTGCTCCTGAGTCATTTCTGGGCTCCATCCCTTTGGCTCCAATGCTCTCACTTGTATGACAAAACCAACTTTAACCTGACTCCCAAGGCCAATCTGTACCCTCTCATCTACTTTCTGAATGACAGCAAGACCCACTCCCATACCCCTCCTCCACCACCACCTTGTGGTCCTCATGGAGGGGAGGTCAGTTCTTCCTGGAAGGATAAGCTCAGCAGAAAGAAGCAAGGTTTGGCAGCAGTAAGGGAAGAAAGAAGAGGGGAAAGTTTGAAGGAAAGGGAGGAGAGGAACAGAAGGGGAGGAAAGGAAGAGGAGAGAGGGAGAAAAAGGAGATGGGAAGAAGAAGGAGGAGGAGGGATAGAGGAGATGATGGAGGAGGGGGACAATGGGCCTGGGGAGCAAAAATGTCATTGGGTGGGAAGAGATGAGCCCCAAGGAAAGAGGCTAAGGGACAGGGAAAGAGATCAGGAGAGATGAGAACCTTTGAATCCACCCCACACATAGACCGTATTCTCCAACTTCAAGGATGGTGTGAAGTGGCCTGTCCAAAGACACTCACCATGTCCAGGAGTGAGGATGGAGACAGGCCCAAGTTGTTCCTCACAGGACCCATCAGAGGTGATCCTTTCAGGCAGGGATGCTCATGGGGTACCCTCATGTCCCAAAGGCCACTATTAACACTATCTGCACGAATTAGGGACAAACCCCTTCCCCAGACCTCTGATTGTAGATGGCCTCTATCTTCTGTACTCCCCCCCCACACACACACAGAGGCAGTGTGTCCTGCCTCTAGAAAAGCCATCCCAATGAGTTATGGTCACCATCTACCATGTGGCCTGCAGAGGGAGAGGAAGTATATCATGCCTGTCAGGAGAAACTGGCCACAAGCTGCCATTACACCCTTGACTCAGGCTCTGTGCAGAGGAACAGCTAAATAGAGATGTCACCAACGCCTTGCTGAAGTGTTGCAGGGCGAGACAAGGAGGTCCAGAGCCAAAATGAGAAGTAGAGAAAGAGGCCCAAGGTCCCAGGGCTGGAGCCGGAGCCCATCCAGATGGAGTCCAGGTGTGTGAGCAGGGAGGACCCTCCAAGGTGCTGGAAGAAGGGGAAGGCTGGCTAAGGGCAAAGCAGGCCAATGCACAACGGTTGTGGACACAGCCAACCTCCATGTCAGGAGGCTGGGCCTCACAAGGGGCCTTCAGCAAAGGCAGACACCCCACAGCAAGAAGGAGTCATTCTCACAGGGCTTTACTGGCATGCACACACACACCACAGAACACACAGGCACATGTACCTACAACACACACTACACATACACAAACGGCACACAGATATACACACAGTACATTACACAAACAACACAACACATACATATACACATCACATATACAACACATGCACACAAATGCACACTACACAAATCATATGCATACACACACCACACATGTACACACAGAATGCACAAACTGCACACGTACACATGTGAACATACCCCATATACAACATATATGTACACACAATATAAAAATCACATATACAGCATGTGTAAGTACACCCACATACATAACCCACCCACATATACACATAATACACCTACCACTGGATACCCACACACATTTTATATATATAAACATATAGAGTAAGCCACACATCCATAGGCCATCCTGCCCCCAGCATGTGCTCTCCTGTTCATAACACTGGCTGGGTCCTTCTGCTCCATCTGGATAGGCGTCATAGTGAGATGAGGGGTAGCTCTGGCAGATAAGTGCCAAGGCCTATGGGCTTTAGCTCCATGTCCTGAGTCTCCAGGCTTTAGAGGCCAGAGTCTCGTGGCAGGTGTATTGCTCTGCGCTTGCGCAATGGCATAGCTTGGTGGTTAGTGGGCTCCTCTGTTCTCAGCAGCAGCAAACAGCAGAAACAACACTCTGTGCCCACTAGAGTTATAACTCTCCTGACTCCTCACAGGCTAGTGTCACAGCTCTTGGGACTCGGTTTTGGGACCCTGGGTCCTTCCAGCCACCAGTTCTCACCATGGGCCTTGGGGTTTGGAATCTCCTTGGAACCATCCCAGTTAGCATGGCCCACAATTCCTCATCTCCAACACATCATAGTCTGCTCTATATGCCCTCCAGCCATCTTCCCTGCTGCTGCTGTGGCCACCAACCCTGAGGCTTGTTACCAGTGGGTCTACCCACAGTGAAGGACACAAGTAGGCTGAATGAATGAATGAATGAATGAACAAATAACTAAGTAAACAAACCATTCAGAAGACTTTCCTTGAGCCTAGCATTGCAACACTAGAGTTTCGTCCAGGAGGGTGTCTAATGGTTAGCTCACAGAGCTGAACATCCTGGTTACACAGCTAAGAGGGGGCACCACGCAAATGAAAGATTGTCCACGAACCACAAGCTTTGCCTAAAGACCAATCACCGCTTCTTGCCGAGCTGGTGCTTCCCTCCCATCTTGACTGAGGAAGCTGTGGGATCACGTAAAGTTCATGGAGGTCGGGGTATTTCACCATTGCCTTCTGTGGCTAGTGCAGGTTGTCCGGAGTGGTCCTGACCAGCACGAGGCCTTCTACAGTAGGAGTGGTGGCTTCAGCTGTCATGATCCTTGCAATGGGATGTTCTCAGACACCGTGTCTAAAACAGCCAGGCTGCCAGGATAGCAGTTACCAGAGAAGGAAGGGGCTGTTTTGCAAACAGTCCGCTGTTCTGGGCTGCCATGCACAAAGGCTCAAAGCCATGAGGTCAAGCACAGAGGGAAGAGGTTCTACCGATCCAAGTCATCGCGAGCAGGTGAATCTGTAGAGACAGAAAGTAGATGGTGGATGCCAGGGATGGGGGAGGGGAGGGGAGTCGGTGTCTACTGAGAACACATTTGAGCTTATTTTCCCTGTTTCTTGAGCTGTAAGGATGGGACTCCCTACCCCAGGGGCTCCAGAAACCGAGGTCACCCTGTTGCTGGCCTGTTCCTCCTTCCAAAACCTCAGCCCTGACAGTCCCCTTCCTTGCTTCTGAACTAGCCTCTTACACCTGAGTACCAGGGAAGGTCCTGAGCCAGGGCCCTGAGGACCCCTCTGTGCTCTATACCTGGTCACCTGCGGCTGCAGTGGTGGGAGAGCCCTTATCCCCAGGGAGGCAAGCAAAGGTCCCCCAAGGGAGGCAGAAGGATGTGAAAGGGGAGCCACAGTGGAGACTAACCATGCAGGGGTGATCATCTACTGTAGCAGGAGACAGACCTGCTAGTCCTCTCTGGTCCTCTGATGAGGATAGGATAGAGCGGAGTGACCAGGATTTGGAGGTTACCAGGGCTCTAGTCCCTCTGGAGGAGACCTTGAGGGAGGCAAGGTATCTGTGCTACCAGCATTCCTATCCCCCTACCTCAAAACTTTGGGGAAAATCCCACAAATGCTCTTTCATGGCTTTAGTTCAGGGTTTGTTTGGGATGGTGCTTTTGGAGGGGTTTGCAGAGTATGAGGTTCCCTGACTGTGTTCATGACTTCACTCATTGTTGTGACAGAAACACTGACAAAAGCAACTTGAGAAGAAAGGGGTGTTGTAGTCAACTTTCTAGTTGCTACACAGAAAGAACCCAAGCAAAAGCAGCTTGTTGAGGAATGAGTTTATTAGGCTTATGGACTTGACTCCATCCTGGCAGGGAAAACGATGGCATGAGCAGAGGGCTGGACATCACCTCCGCCACAGCACTGCACACAGCGGCAGGAAGGTGTGCCAAACACTGGCAAGGGGAAGCTGGATTATAACCCCCATAAACCCGGCCCCAACAACACAGCTCCAGTGAGGTTGTAAAACCCAAACTGCCATCGGCTGAGGATCAGAACACATTCATTTGTTTGTCGGGGGACACCTGGATCAAACCATGACAAGGGGCTTTTTTTTTTCCTTGCAGTTTGAGGGCACCGTGCATCATGGAAGTGGAGTGAACAGGCAGCAGGAGTGTGAGGCAGCTGGACAGGAAGCAGAGAGCAACGAATGCTGGTGCTCAGCTCACTTCCTCCTTTTTTATCTCAGCCCATGGGAGCTGCCCACGGTTAGGATGGAACTTCTCATCTCAGTTAACCTAGTCTAGAAACTTCCTCACAGACATGCCCATAGATTTGTTTCCATGGTGATTCTGAATTCCATCAAGTTGATAGGATTAACCATCACCCTGACTGATCCCTATGGCTTTGAAAAGAGATGGAAAGGGCTTGGAAGCAGATAGAGACAGGAACTGAGGCAGACAGGTACTACGTCTACATGGAGCAGAAGGGCCAGTTCCAAAGGATAACAAGAAATGCGCCACATCACAAGATCCAGGAAAGCTTCGGGGTTGATTAATTTAGCAATTCCATGCTTTACCATGAGCCAGGCTCCCACACTGACTCCATCTCTACACAGGGTGAGCTTTGTCTCAGGTAGCCTTCAGTCTCCATCCCTTCCTGGTCTCAACATGGCTGCCAGAGTTCTAGGAACCACGCACAGACAATACCTCATCTTACATGTTGCTTTCAGTCAGTGAGAAACATTTCCCCAAAGCTTCCTCTCTTGGCCCACTTCTCTTCCATCTAGTTGGTCAGTATTTGGTCACAAGCCTGCCTCTAACCCAACCACTGGCAAGGAGTATGGATTTATCATGTGTGATTTACAATAACCTTGAATCATGAATGGAGTGTAAACAGCAGTAGCACCAAGCTTTTCCAGTGAAGAAAACATTGTGGGCTGTTAGAGAGATGACCAGACTTCCAGAGCAGAAAGTAGAGTTTGGGGCTTTCAGAGTGACAATATCCCAGAACCTATGGGCCCCAAGAACATCAGGTACAAAGAAGGCTGTTAATGCAGCCATTGCCTGACTGGGCCTTGGATGAGCCGGCAACACATCACAAAGGCCAGTTCTAATGTTGCAAAGGCTGCTGGTGGAGGGGGCTTCCTACATAAAGTGGGAGGACTGGACCTCCTGAGCTGATGCTATACAGCACAGCACTATCCTCAGTATCGACTCCATCACATTTGTCAAAGGATGGCCTCATAAACCTCAGCTGAGTCTCTTCAGGAGGACTGTGATGGCTAATTTGGATTGTCGACTTGATTGGATTAGGAATTAACCAAGAGATAGACCTCTGTGCTGGTCTGTGATGACAACCGAGAGAGAGGAAGACCCTTCCCCAGAGTCAATTGCCTTTCTGATAGCAGCCAAGATATAAAGAGGATTGAGTGAAATCCGTTATGGGACAATTAAGTCCTGACTGTGTGTCTGCAGTTAACCAAAGAATTGACAGCTCAGCCTGAAGAATGGTTTTCATATTGCATCACATTTTATTGAAACAGTACCGGGATGTGAAGGAAGTGAAGAGGACCAAGGAGAAAGGGAAGAGTGACCTGAAATCAGAGACCATGTGGTCCAGGCACTCATGTGTAGTGACCATTGCAAAAAATAGAAAAGGCATGTGCTTCCAAAAAGAGATTAAAAGACAAAAGTGAGAGTGAAATCCATGATTAAAATGATCAAAGGGGGGAAAGGGGGCTCTCTCCCACTCTGGCAGAATCAGAAGCTGCCAGAGTGGGAGACAAATAATCAGTTTACCCGAATGAAGACCCAGCCACATGTGCAGCCCAAGGACAAGATGAAAAAGACCCCTGGGTCTCTGTGTGGACTCAAATTAGAATTTGCGCTCCAGAGGTGGGCACTCACCGGTGCCAGCCAAGAGGCCTGGGCTTAAAGGGGGGAAAATACGCCCATACCTGGACAGACTGCACCCTTGGCCCAGGTGAGCTGAGACAGGCATGGCAAAATTGTGACCTAAGATCGCAGTGGGTCATCCCCTGCCTGCCCGAATCTACCTACCTGCCTGAGTCTCCCACAAATCCATGGTGTTCTAGGCTGGCTGCCTTTGCAACTTGCTGGTGTGGGCATCTTCCCTGTTACTGTTGACCTTCACTGGCATCGGAACCAGCTTTGGCCTTCCGATGTGGACTGAAGACCAACTGCTTTCTAGGAATCCTTCAGGCCTTCAGTGCCATATTGGGACTCAGGAGGCCTCCAGCCACATAGACTGGGCAGCTATGGGATTCTCTGACTCTCCACCCTGCCGACAGCCATTATTGGACTGCCCAGCCCATGTTGTATAAGCCAATATAATAAATCCCCTTTGTAATATATATATATATGTAATATATATTCATTCTATAGTTTCTGTTCCTTTAGAGAGCCCTCATTAGTACCAGGACCCAGCTCAACATTCATCAGCCTCCCCCCCAGTAAATAGATGATCTTCTTAGGTTGGTCAATGAGGAAGAGAGAAACCCCAACTTCTGGATGGCATCGACTTCCAGCCAAGGAATTATCTGGTCATTTTATGAACCATCCGCTTCCCTGAGACTCCACAACCCTGGATCCAGCATGAAGCATGTGCAGGAAGAGGCAGGACCTAGCAGTTGGTGGCCGGAAGCCAGAAGGCTCAGGGCATAGAGCAAGATCTACATGCTTCTGCTTCTGGAGGCAGCTTTCCCATCTTCCCAGCTGTCTTACCTCAGGACTGAAGTTCCCCACTCCTGGCTGCAGTGTCCTTGGCTTTTTACCTGGAGCCCAGGAAGGACAGGGGACAGACCAAACAGGGGCTCGACCTGCCCAGTTTTCTTACCCATGAACATACTTAATCCTCTTCACAGTTCTGTTATTGGCCAACCCATGGGTTTTATACCCGCTTGACAAGTGAGAAAGCTGAGCAGAGTGCTCAAGGCCCCACTCACAGTGAGAAATGGGCTGAGGTTAAGGTCATCCCAGATCCTTGTGGTTCCATTGCACCCCTATGGGTGAGCCAATCTACCAGTGTGAGGGCATCTCCCAGACAGGTGTCCTTCGGTCATGATACTCAGTTCCCAGAGACCTGGCTGTCCCCTACGCCACCTCTAAAACTAGCTAAGTCCCCAGCTGCAAAGCAACACTGAATTTAGCTTCCAATGTCCCTGTTTGACACAGCATAGTATTGTGATTGGTTTGGAGTGACATATGTATACTGGCTGAGGCAAGAGGCCGCTTGGGAATGCCAGGTTCTGTCATGAAAAGTAAAGCAGGGGGACTGGAGAGGGGGTCAGTGGGTAAGGTGCTTACTGCACAAGTGTGAGAGGAGTTTGGATATCCAGAATTCACACAAAAGCTATATGCTTTGGCAGGTGTCTGTAATCCCAGGTAAGGGAAGCAGAGATAGAATTCTCCATTAACCTAGCAATCGCAGGTTAAACAACAATGAGAGACCTTGCCCCAAACAAGATAGCAGTTATCCTCGGACCTCCATAGGCATGCTGTGGCATACATGTACCCACGCTCACATACATGCACAGGCACACGTACACACACAAACACACACCAAAAAGAAACAAGTGAGGCAGGACTCTGCCCAGCTGATGGCCTAGGCTGCACTTGTGTCTCCCAGGGCCTCTGAAAGCCCTGTACTTTCCAGGGTCAGGTAACTCAGGACCCCATTGTTCAGGTTGTCCCCTGTTCCTGGAAGGGCCTGAGTCATCAGGGTTTCCCCAGCCTTGGCTTTGCACCACTGGTGATGAGAGGTTTTTGCTCAGGTGGCCTGGACTTCCTCATTGCAAATGCTTCCAATCTCATTTTGGAGCCAAGTATTAATTCTTGGATCCCATGTCACAGTGTCTGCAACTCCTTGTCACAGCTCCCTCATTTCTGGGGCATGAGGGAGCCCTTCGAGGTGATCAACCATAGATGACATGGCTTTCAGGTACCTGTGGCCTGCAAAAGGGACTGGAGAGATGGCTCAGTCAGTAAAGAGATCGTCATGCAAGCATGAGGACATGAATCTAATCTGAGTTCAATCCCCAAAACCCAGGATTCTGCCTGTCTCTGCTCTGTCAATGCAGGGGGCATTGAAAAACCCTGTCTCAAAAAAGTTGTGCTAAGAGTAGGGAGTGGCACACACCTTTAATCACAGAACTCTGGAGGCAGAGGTAGGAGAATCGTGAGTTCAAGGCCAGCCTGGGACTATAGAGTGAGTTCCAGGTCAACGTGGGCTAGAGTGAGACTCTACCTCTAAAAAGCAAAAACAAAAACAAACAAAAAAAGTGTCTATATCTAGGGAATCCTCTGGCCTTTACAAGGTGAGCGTGTGCATGCAATACACACGTGCACAGACACACACACACACACAAACACACTAAATATAAAAATAAGATAGATAGATATTAAGATAAAAAGATACATAGAGGGCTGAAGAGATGGCTTAGTGGTTAAGGCATTTGTCTGCAATGCAGAAGGACCCGAGTTCAATTCCCCAGTGCCCATATAAAGCCAGATGCACAAGAGGGCGTATGTGTCTGGAGTTCGTGCTGTGCCCATTCTCTCTCTCTCTCTGTCTCTCTCTCTCTCTCTCTAATATATAAATAAAATATATTTAAAAAAAAAAGAATGAGACCCTACCTTGAAAAACAAAATAATAAAAAAAAAAGATACATAGATAGATTTTAGAAGTGGCTAAATGGGTTGGGTTTGGGGAAATGGCTCAGTCAGTAAAGTGTATAATGACCTGAGTTCAATGCCCTGTGCTCACACTAAAGATGCTGGGCATGTATGCCAAACCTGGTGGTGAATGCCTTTAACCCCAGCACTCTGGAGGCTGAGGTAGGAGGATCTCCATAGTTTGAGGCCAGCCTGGAACTAGGTCAGCCTAGTGAGACCCTGCCTTGAAAAAGCCAAAACAACAACAATAAATGCTGGACACGGCGGCATGTGCTTGTAATCCCAGGGCTGGGGAGGCAGAGACAGGAGAATCCTGTGGCTCACTGGCCAGTCAGTCTAGCCTAATGGGTGAGCTTCAGGTCAGTGAGACACCTTGTCTCAAAAAAGGTGGGTGACTCCTGAGGAATAATACCAGAGATTGTCCTCTGTCCTTGTGGTGGTTTGATTCAGGTGTCCCCAATAAATGTATGTCTTCTGAAACTTACCACAACAGTCCCCCCTCCCAGACGTGGATGCGTACAAACACACACACACACACACACACACACACACACACACACACACACACACACACAAAAGCATTATAGGAAATGTAACATGGCATAGTTCATGCTCTGATGGAAGAGTTGAAATGAATGCCTCAAATCTCCCTCCTTCCCTTCTTCCTCCCCCTCCCCAGGCCCTGCCACACTCAGGGCTGGGCTGACAGGAAAGGACACAGGACATCTCCTACAGGGCTTCAGTCTCCCCTTCAAGAGCCAAGCCAGAGCCCAAGCCCCACCCCACTCTGCTGATCATCCTTCTGAGGACCTTCCCCCTCTCTGAGCTTTGCACTCACCCCGTTGCAGTCAGCTCCTCATTGCTGGATGAACATCCAAACCAGGCAGAGTTCTGGGGAGGAGAGATTTGCCTGAAGCTTACAGATCCAAGGGGAAGTTCCTTCAATGGCAGAAGAAGTTGGCTTCCATTCATAAATCCCAGCAGAGAGACACCATCACACAGTCAGCACCACAAGCAAGCACCAAATGACAGGGACCCTAGCAATCAGCAGGGAGCCAGGCAGAGCTCGGGACCCACCACCTCCAACATCTTAAGGCTGGACCCCAGATCCACCCCAAGTGGCTGGAAATCTAAGTTTTAATCAAACACCTGAGTCTATTGGGGGGACATACATTCAAACTACCACTCCCCCCATCCTGACAGACAGACCCCTGGCACACAGCACTAAGGCCCTCCTTCCTGACCTTCAGCTCTGGGGGCACATACCCTCATCCATGGTCACCTCCCTAGCCCACTTCTCCATGTGTCTCCATCTGGGGGGCTTCTTTGGGCCCCCTATCCAATCACAGCCCAGTAGAGCTCCTTTATAAGTCCGTGCCTCTGGGCCACCGTACTCCCCCCTCTCTGAGCTAACGTCCCAGACGTGTGGCCAGCAGGTCCCCTGCTTCAGTTCTTTCCTTTCGCAGCCTCTTTCCCTTAGGAGGATGGATCATTCTAGATGCTAACCTAGTCTGTCTCCAAGGCTTTAAGACATAATTCAGATGCCCCTGTTTCCTGGTAGGCCTCACATCTTCCATGACAGGATGGGGGGGACCATTACTTACTCTTACTTGTCCCCACCTAATTCCTGTCTGAGGCCATAGCACACAGCTGATCTTGGAAGTTAAGCAGGGTCAGTAGTGGTGAGGACTTGGATAGGAGACACGTTTGCCCCTCGGTGCTCTTTGTGTCTCCCCTCCCTCTGGCTCTGCTATTTTCTCCCTGGTCCCCTCTGCCTCTCACCAGAGCCTCCAGCAGGAAGTCTTCCCAGACTGCCTCCAACATCTTTTCCTCACCCAAGGTGGGGGTGGCTCAGCCTGCCTTTGTACCATGATAGCTATGTCTGTTTCCATATCTATACCCACTTCAAGCTCAGTGGGCAGCTCAGTGATCATTCCATTGGTCTTTCTCTTGCCGGTGCAGATGGACTCCACGCAAGGCCTCCCCAGGCAGGTCAGTCAGCGCATCGGCCAGGACTCCACAAAGACTAAGCTGTAGGAATTCTGAGAAGATGATAGACAGGCTACCTTGGAAGTGACAAACAGCTTCAAGCTCTGGCCCAGGGAGTTCTGGCCTCCATTCTTTCTCTAGTTTGCTATGTGGCTTTAGGCTGGCTGTGCAGTCTCTCTGAACCTGTTTCTTAATCTGCCACAGAAGGAAAAGGAAGAGACTTTCTGTCCTTGTCTCTCTAGATGTGAGGTCCTTGGTGTACCTGGGGTCATGGGAGTGTTCTGGAATGTTTTGAACAGGAAAAACAGACTGGGATGCTTTGCCAGTTGGGGACACACATGAGGTAGGGTCGAGTGAAAGCAACTCTAGGCCTCCATCTGCCCCTGCATGGTAGGCATGACCTCACCCCATGTCACTGGGCCAGTTCTAACTGGGGCAAAGAACATCTCCCGATTTAAGCCAATTCTATGCCCCTAGCGCTGATCTGTGTGACTCCTCTGCCTCAGTTTGTCTCCCCTTGTTGGCTCCACATTGCTCTCTCACTTGCTGGAAATCTGCCCTGCCCCATTTCAAGATGGGTCCTTGGTGCCTCATCCCGGGCTGTCACGGACACCACCCTGTCCAAGATCAAAGTGTTAAACAGCTTCCAGAAAATGGCTTCTATGCATGCCCACTGCGTAGACACGTAGAAGGAATGAGCCCTGAACTCCAACACGCAGGCACACACACACACCATCTAGGGGGCATGTCTTCTCACTTGCTTATGACCAAGGTCCTCACCTAGTTCTATCCACCAGGCCCTGTCCAGATCCCCAGGAACCGGGCAAGGTGGGGGTCCTCCAGCAAGCGTGCATTCCAAAATCTCGGCTGGTCCCTTCCCCCTTTCCAATACTGTCCTCAGCAGGCAGGGGCTTTTCTCCTCTCTTCCAAGTCACCACCACAAACTGCACCTGGTGCTTCGCTGCTGCGTTTCCGTCCTTCACACTTGGGAGGTGAAGCCAGAAGAATGCATTTGCAGTGTCACTACTGATGGGGGCAGAGGCACTGGGCTGGAGCGTCAGAACACAGGTCCTTTCATCACAGACCCTCACTCTGCCTGGGCCAAGGAGGGCCAAGCCCCGAAGTGAAGTCAGGGAAAAGGACCAGTGGTCTCGGTTCTGCCACACCCACCTGTGGTCCACACATGCAAAGCCAGCTTGCTTAATAGTGCACATGGCTGCCCTTGGCTGAAACAGAATGCTGGCTGCCAAGGCTCAGATCCAAGGGAACCCCACGAGCTTAGAATTCAGAACTCGAGCCTTTCAAAGTCTGCATCGATTTAGACTCAGAGAAACAACTTCCGTTCCTTACACATAGCAGGGAGGGAGTGCGGGCAGAGAGCACAAACCGGCTGGCTCATAAAAAGCCTGTGAGTCCTGCCGGACATCAAAGGCCTCTGAAGGGGAGCATGTAATGAGTTCAGGGTAAAGACATCATCAGCATATGGATTAAATTCCCTGCTTGCGATACATCCGCCAGGAAGGATTGCACACAGGGCGGGCGGGTGGCAAAAGCTGGAACGTGCTCCAAGAAAGGCGGTCAGCTGCTCCGCCACCCTGAGTGGTCTTTCTGCTGCAAAAACAACAAAAAACAAACAAACAAAAAAAACTGTGTTGGACAAAATTGGCTATGCTAACTTAGATGAGCTGGCCTCAAATCACTGGACACCTCCACTTCTCCAGGTCACCAGAGAGCAGGCCAGCTCAGCCCAAGCTCAGCTGGGCTCCCTCCCCATGTTGGCTACTTCTGGTTCTCCCAGACACCACCCCACCCTGTCTTGTCCCTGCAACATCAATGGGGTTCCTCCCTTCCTGGTGTGTCTTTCCATGTCCCTTCTGCCCATCCAGGCTGGTCTTCTGATCAGCAAGGCTTCAGTCTCATTTTTCTAGCTACTTGCTTGAGTCAGCCTTCCTACTCAGGTCCCCCACCTCCACCGCAGAATGCCCTCCCAGGATGGCTAAGGCTGGATTCATCCTGATGAAAGAACTCCGGAAGTCTCCACATTGATCTCCAAGATCCAATATGCTCAGCCCGGCCC
This sequence comes from Zapus hudsonius, assembly GCA_004024765.1. NCBI lineage: Eukaryota > Metazoa > Chordata > Mammalia > Rodentia > Dipodidae > Zapus > Zapus hudsonius. Next base: position 24,238 of record PVHP010025011.1, read on the forward strand.
GCTCACCTCACAGGCCACTTTCTTCCCGTCTTAAATAATCTTTTCTTTTTCAGAATTGATCCCTGTCTGGTCTAAGGAAATAGCTCAGTATGTAAAACACCTATTGCACGAGAATGAGGACCTGAGTTCAGACTGCCAGCACCCACATAGATGCCAGAGGGGTGTGGTAGCTGCTTGTAATCCCAGCGCTGGAGAAACAGAGTCAGGGGACCTCCATGGCAAGCTGGCTAGTTAGCCTAGCTGAATTGGTGAGTTCTGGGTTTCAGTGAGACACTCTGCCTCAATAAATAAGGTAGTGAGCTGGTGAGAAAGGTACCAACATCAACCTCTGGCCTCTACATGCCCCCCACACACACATGTACCCACACACATATGAACATGCATATACATATGCACCTACAAACAAAGAAGGGGGAGGAAAAAGAGGAGGAGGAGAAATTATTACAGTTTTCCATACCTTCCAGAAACTCCCATGCCCCAGGAAATCCATTGCCCTGCATAGTGACCCCTCCCCTGTAGAGTGGGGATGGGGTTCTAATGCTGTGTGCTAGCTTTTGCTAAAGGGTCTGTCTCACCCTACCTTTCCTGGGCTCTTCAGGGGAGATGGGCTTAGAAGACTCACCTCAGGAATGAAGGACTCACTCCCCTGGCAGTCAGCTCTGCCTGTCTTCCCCTACGCACGGGCAGAATGTAGCCTCACCTCTCACTTCCTCAGTAATTGGGCAGCATTACTCTGTGATGGTTAATTTTGTCAACTTGGTGGGACTTAGAATCACCATAGAAACAAGTCTCTGGGTGTGTCTGTGAGGGAGTTTCTAAATTAGGTTAACTGAGATAGGAAGATCTACCCTAAATGTGGGCAGCAGCACCATTCTGGGGTCCTGGACTGGATGGATGGATAGATAGATAGATAGATAGATAGATAGATAGATAGATAGATAGATAGATAGATACATATAGAGTAGAGAGAGGAAAGAGAAAGAGAAGAGAGAGGAGTGAGAAAGAAAGAGAAAGAGAGAGAGAGATGAGCACCAGCTTTAATCCCAGTCTCCTTCTAGTTGTGGACACAATGTGACCAGCTGTCTCACACTCCTGCTGCCACGCCTTCCCTGTCGTGATGTCATGATGGGCTGTACCCTCCAAGGATGGGGAGAATAAACTCTCCTTCCCTGTGTTTTTGCGGGAGAATAAACTCTCCTTCCCTGTGTTTTGCTGGACATTTTGTCACATTAACCAGAAAAGTAACACAGACACCAAGACTGGGAAGCCACCTCCAGAGTTCTCCTTGGGTACGGAGTAGCTGGTGGCTGGGTGTTGCAGTCAGCTTTCTAGTTGCTGCACAGGAAGAACCCAAACAAAAGCGGCTTGTAGAGGAATGGGTTTATTTGGCTAACGGACTCAAGGGGAGACTCCATTCTGGCAGGGAAAACGATGGCATGAGCAGAGGGCTGGACATCACCTCTGCCACAGCACTGCAAACAGTGGCAGGAAGGTGTGCCAAACACTGGCAAGGGGAAGCTGGCTTATAACCCCATAAGCCCGCCCCTGACAACACAGCTTCATCAACGTTGTAAAACCCAAACTGCCATCAGCTGAGGATCGATCTATCAGAACACATTCAATTGTTTGTGGGGGACACCTGGATCAAACCATGACAGTCCGCCCCTGGCCCCCACAAACTA
>PVHP010025012.1:0-25869 GCA_004024765.1 Zapus hudsonius
AATGTCCTGATTACTGCCTTCATCATTTCTAATTTGATTCATATCCCTTTTTTTCAAATTCTGCTACTTACAGGATGTACCTGAAACAGTTTCTGAATAGTAGCTCATTGATATAATAATCATCTTCCGTTCTTTTTCAAAAGCATGTGAGAGTTTTTATAAAGGATTTCCAGGTTTCTGCTTTAGCATCACAAGTGAAACACACGATCATATCTAAGCCAACTGAAAACCTCTCTGTGTTACTTCTCTATACCTGTTGTATAAATGACTCCAATTTTGCAGCTCCAAACAATAAATGATTATCTTACAGTCTGCGTGTGTCAGCCTTCTGTATGTCACTTTTCAGTGTGTCACTGTTCCAGCATCAGCCTAGTTTCCATGACTGTGACAAAATGCCTGACATAAATCACACGAAGAAGGACAGATCTACTTAGACTTATATTTCAGTCCTTGGTCAGCTAGCTCTCCTTGCTCCTAGGTCTGAAAGTCAGGCAGAGGCTTCTTGGGAGAAGGGCATGGGACAGGAAGCTTCGCATCCAGAAAGGGAGTTAAGACAGGAAGGAGTCTACCCCAACACCACCCTGAACACACCCCACCTCATCTGATCCTGGAAGCTAAGCAGGCACAGTCCTGATCAGGACTTGGATGGGAGAGAAAGACAGCAAGGAAATTTACGAAAGGCTTACGAAAGGCACACCCACACTAACCCACTTAGTTGTTTTGACCATCCTCCTCTCAATATCAAAATACAAACCTAGAATAATCTACTCATTAGGTCAGAACTAAGCACTTCCCTAAGCTTCATCTATGCACATTTGATTGGGGGCCATACCCTCAATTCAGGAGACATCAGAGGATATTTCACATACAAACACAGAGTCTACAATCAAGGTCCCAACCATCACTACATTCTTACATGAAGACACAAGGGGAAGAGAATGTACTTCTGAGCTGACACTTGTGGAAGTATTTGGCTCTTCTCAGCCTGCTGGTCTGAAGGTCTGCCTTCCTCCAAGAGGTTGGCCAGACTCCTCCCTTTGCTACCTGCTCTATGGGTTCTTCTGAATGGAAGCTTGTTTCCTTCAGAGCTATGGAACATTCATAGCAGTGAAGGTAAAAGGTGTAATAAAAATGAAGTCATAGATTTTCCTACATTAATCTTAGTAGTCAAAATATAAAGTCCTTTGCCTTGCTCATAAGCAATTCATTATGTGTGAACTGCTAGGCCCAGCCCACATTCTAGAATATACAGTGGACGATTTAGGAGATACAAAGGCATGGATGCAAGAAATCGCGAGTCTCTGTAGGCCTTTCCCCATGTGGCCTACCAAATCTATTGCACTGATAGGAAGAAGTTCAATTAGGAAAAGTTAATGGAGAGAAATTAGAAAAAATAATGAAACTATTCAAGCATGATTTAATAGTTTAGAGAAACTCAGACCCTAAGACTTTAAGGGATAGAGACAAACAGAAGGTAACCAGTTCATAAATTATTTTTTCCCTAAAACATAATAGTCAATATACTTGAAGGTGAAGGAGTGGTTAGTAAAGATGTGACAGTACACAGTAAATGCCAGGCAAGGGTTTCAAAATCGTAGAATGGGACACTGGTGAGGGGTAGCTCATCTGAGGACAGAGAATGTGCTAATTAAATTTAATCAAAAAGTAAATGTTGAGTGACATTTAATTTTTGATAGTTTTTTTTTTGTTTTTTGAATTTTAAGGAGCAAATTCTAATCCCAGTCTCCATTGGAGATTCTGCTTGTATTTTTCAGAAGGCAGAAAGAACCATGGACAACCCAATCGCACCAACAGGACCTGAGATCTTGCCTGTCACCCAGGCAGGAGATGCCTCACCCCTAATTTACAATATAGAGCCAAAAAGAAACCCTTGACGAAGTGGTGAGATGAGCAAGAAACCTACTTCCACAGCAAATCAGATAACCTGTGAAAGGATAATGGAGACAGACACTGAGGATACCCAACACAATCTAAAGTAGAAATCCAGAGACTCTTAAGACCTCAACAGTAAAGCAGACCTAAAATTCTCCCACCATGACTCAGGGATCTGAGCAGAAGAGGGAGCAGAAATATTGTAAGAGCCATGGTGGGGGAGAACACCCAGAGCCATCGCCCCCTCAGCAACAACACACAAAGAAAAAAACTGGCTACTTCTTACAAGTGCCTTAACCACTGAGCAATCTCTCCAGCCCCAAACTTTTTCAATTTAACATTTCTAAGTGTGAACTCTATTCCACAGAGCAATACAAGGACCACGTGCTTCTTAAAGGTTTTTCTTCATATTTCATTTTGGTCTACTTTATGTTTTCTTTGCATTTCAGTTTTCTGTGTCATTTTAAAGGTAGCTCAGCCAGCATCCTTTGGATTGATTTCAGTGGGAACCCATACTGAGACACTATTTGTTGCATAAACAATTTTTAATACTTAAGATGTATTGTCAAAGACAATGTATGTTTGATGCATTTGATGCGTTTCAGGACAACTACTTCTTTGTTCCATGTATATAATTTGCTCTGCATACATTCCCTTGGATCTTTTTTCATTCTTGTATTTTGTAAAATGAACATATTATCCTTGCTTTTATATGAATTTGTCATGCTAACAATCTTATATTTATCCAGAGTTTTCTAAACAAGAACAAGATTAACATGTAATAATTGAAGTTTCACTTATATCCATGTCCCAACTTAAAGTTTACATTACTGCAAAGAGTTGGGAGAGCTACCCAATTTGCTAATGGGATTTTGTCCACACAAATTAATGGGGTGTCGGCACAGCTCAGTGTATGATGTTGCTAACACTAAACAGCAGAAGGCCTGCAATTAAACATTCCCTCAACTGTGCCATGAACCTAAGACAGAATGTCACCATCATTTTCATGTTCGAATATATGTCTAAATTCCTTTTTTTTTTCCAATTTGAAGGACACCTTGAATCCCAGCACTCAGGAGGCAGAGGTGGGAGGATCACTGTGAGTTGGAGGCCAGCCTGAGACACATAGTGAATTGCAGGTCCATCTGGGCTAGAGTGAGACCCTACCTCAAAAAACAACAAAAAAAAAATCAATCTAAAGGACAGAATTATAAATGGAAACACTAGGCAAGTGCTCTAAATCTTAAGTGTTAAAGAAGGAAGAAGGGAAAGGAAGAGAGTTCATAGTGGACGGAAACACAACCTGAAGTATGTGGATAACAGGGTGGTGCAGCGAAGTCAGTCCCCAGCCTCGGAACCTTAGACCACAGATGAATGCTCAGTGTCTCATAATCAAAACACATGAGAATAATATTTAAACTATATGACACATGTATGGGGCTATTATTCAGTTTTCAGTACTATTGTGGGTTGCGTTTTATTCTTGTCTTGTACTCAGCATTTGAAAAGAAAATTTAAATAGAACAAATTTAGACATGTGTGCTCATTTTAATATCTCTTCAAGGAGTCATAGCATTTTAACTTTAAAATTTCATATTTATTTTGAAGCATTCTTTAAAAAAAATGGTACGCATGCAGCAAGAGCGTAATAGTAATATATACTCTTTCTTGGTAGCCCTCACTAAATTTTTATTGAAGTTTACTGTGTACACAGGAGATTAACAAAAAAGTTTTCATCTGAAACAGAATTCAGAGTATGATGTTTTAAGTTTAGTCAAGTGTGAAAATTCTCTACTTTTAAATGCTTAACAATAGCATATGGCTTTAAAGATGTTTCCAACAGATCTAGTTAATTTCCTTGTGAAACTATTACATTAAATAGAATTTTTAAGCAAAATAGCATGTTACTTAAAATATAGTATGATATTTTAATCAGATGCTATTGTCTATAAGTAAAGACATAACCTATGGACAAATCATTAAGCAATATAATAAATGTTGATTATACATAGTAAAGGGAGTACCATGAATGAGTTAAGGTTAATAATATCCACAGATCTGTTATAATAACAAACGAAACTAAAATGGGTCCAATTCTCAGGATTTCTTCAGATTTCATCAGATATTCCTTACTTAGCATATTTATATGTGTGCGTTTATGTATATGTATCCCATCACCACATGCATAATTTTTTAATAATTATCATAATCATGATACAAAAACATCATTGCCACAAGCATCCGGAAGTGTCTGCATAGATACACACTCCCTTTTCCTTAATCTGTGAGCTCTAAACACCACTAATCTCTTTGCTGTATGTTACTATTACAATATATTATTAACCCCATGTTATTCCTTGAGTTTTAACTAAGTTTGCATTTACTTGAAGGAATTAATATTGAGGAAAGAAAATCCCATCACATTCTAAGATTCATATGTAAATATATCTAAAAATTATTCTCAATGGCTTTCATATAATCTTATTGTTTAATATTAAACATAATGTATATTAAAGTATGACACAATGAGAAGTTTATCAGAACACCGTTTTGATACAGTCTTAGTCTTACCTCAAAGGAGACAGATCCCAGAAGGTTCTCAGTCTGAATAATAGTTTAGAATTGGTAAACAAAATGCAATGAGATTTTCCAGGAGGAAAATCAGAAGTGACATATGAGATATTTCTACCAGAGAGCATTGTGCAGTCTGTTTTCTTGACACAGATATTTTTGACAAGAGGAGCAAACTGTTTGCCCAGGGAAATTGGTTTACGGCAATTTCCTGAAGTGAAAAATCAAAGTTTTTATTTATTTATTTATTTATTTATTTATTTATTTATTTATTTATTTATTTTCTTAACTTTCTGATCAAGAATCTCCTGGACACCATTCCAGGTGACCACATCTCCTTACCCTACCTTACTCTTACGACACTGCTGGAAAACACAATAAGTGACAATCACATAGTTTTGTTAATTCATCCAATGTCTGTGACATCTATGCTTTCTATCTATTCTTTCTGATCTATGATTATTTTGGAATACAGCCTGTATACAGAAGACTAAGAGAATATTGTGAAGATGGTAAGAGCTTTGAATTATATTTTAGATCTCAAGTTAAGAGTGACTTAAATGTTATTTTTTTACTTGAGAGAGAAAATAGGTTCACCATGGCATCTTACCGCTGCAAACAAAGTCCACACACATGTGCCACTGTGTGCATCTAGTTTTATTTACGTGGGTACTGGGGAATTGAACCTCGGTGAAAATTTTATCATTAACAATGAGGTCATTAATCAATCTATTCACAGATAAAGTTAAATCTTTTCTATGTTTGATTAATTTAGTGAACCCAAGATGTCATTTAAAAAAATCTAGTGTCAGGCCAGCCTGTTTTTTAAAGTGAATATGAGTTCCAACACACCTGCATGGTGAGATGCTGTCTCAAAACAACAGACAACAGAGAGAGAGAGAGAGAGAGAGAGAGAGAGAGAGAGAGAGAGAGACCAAAAAACACCTATTACCATCTATTTTTTAAAGTTCTATCATCTTCAGCTGGTTCCTATCTGTCTACTGAGGTAACTTTGCCAATTATCTTCTTCCCATTATGTACATCCACTCCAGACAGGCAGGATCGCTTATCACTGCTAACGATACCCCTTTTTAACCTCTAATTTTGAAATATTTGTGTGGCAAACATGATAACCACTACACTACGGAAACCGGCCCTAATTTTGAAATAGTTGTAGACACAGTAAATTGCAGAGATTCAATAAAGAAAACCAGAGGTTTTCCTGAATTTCTGTCACATACAAATGCAATGGACTAGGATCAACAAGAAATGATACACCTGGACATTTACTTCATTTCATCAGATCTGCAAGGCCCCTGAATAACTTGACCTCTGTTCGTTTATCACAATGATTACCTTAAAATCTATGAACACTGTACATACCATGAATTCACTATTTTCACTCTCAGTAATAGTCCATGGTGTAAAAATACCATGTTTCATTTTTGGTACTCATTAGCTGAAAAGCATCTTTGTTATTTCAAGTTTTTGGCTATTTCTTATAATGCTGCTCTGAACAATTGTATATAGCTTTTATTTATTTTTGTTAGATGGACATAACTCCCCACCCCCAGAATAAATTATCAGGGATGCAATTCCTGAACTGTTTAGTGACCGTCAAGTCATTTTCTACTAGCATATTCCCATCAGCAAAGAATAAAGTTTCTGCATTTTTGACACCATTTGGTATTGATGCAATTTTCTCTGTTTTCTTTGCTCTTCCATTAAGTATGTAGGAGAGATTCACTTTGGATTGGAAATGTTTCCTGAATGGTAAGAGGTATGAAATACTTTTTTACACACGTATCTGCCATCCTTATGCTGTTTCAGGGAGATGTCCTTCAGATCTCTACTCGTTACCTGGTGGGACTGATTGGTAAAAGATCGATCAATTTTCATTTTACTTTTGAAGATATTTTTTGTCTTTTAGTCTGGTTTCCTTTTTGAAACAAAATCTTGTATAATTACCCTGAAATTCTCTGGCCTCTGCCTCCCACATGTTGGGATCACAGGCATGAACCACCACCACCCACAGTTTATCTGAGTATTGACAGGTCCTTCTATAAACTAGTATGAATCTTTGCCAAATGTCATTTACAACTATCTTCTCTCACTTTACAGTTTAACTTTTTACTTTCTTAATAAGGTTCTTTCTCAGAACAACCGCTTTCAATATTGTCCAAATTACCCATTGATTTTCTATTATACATATGATTTGATATCATTTCTAAGATATTAAGTCCTGGGTCCTTATGGTTTCCCTTCCGCTATTGTATCTGGCAGAAATGATATAGCTTTGAGTGATTTATTAGAGGTATTTTTGTAAAGTGTGAAAGAGAATTAAAGTTCATTACTTTTGTGTATAAGTCTTTAATTGCTTTGATCCCATTTGTTAAATAGAATACCCTTTCTTCATCCAATGTATCCTACCCCTGAAAATCAGATGGTTGTATTTATGTGGGTAGAATTCTTTTTCATCTTAAGGACTCTTAAATTAATGGAATTAATTATATTAAGCTTTCCCTTAAACTCTCCACTTACTATTCTGGCTTGAGTTTTTAATACATTTTTATCCATATAATGCATAGAGACCAGCAAAATCACAAAATATGCAAAGATGCCCCAATATAACCTGCTTCACCTTAATAAAAAGCACATTTGAATTTAAATGTTTGTTTAAACCTTTTCTTCCCTGATCACTCTCCCTTCTCCTTCATCCAAATAATAAAACAGAAATTATCCAACAACTTCATATTATAATCTACAACATAAAGTGATGTTCTCTAATTAAGTGAAATATTCAAAGGACTGATTGGGAAGCCTTCTCTGTCTGTTCTACTGGAATGACATGATATCATTTGGAACATCATGTGATTAAATACTAGAAATAATCTATTTTTAAAATGATAACATTGGCTAATGAATAGTCTTAACATGGCACAATTATTTGCAATGTTCAAATATTGGCCTGAAAAGTTCGGTTAAGTACAAATGCTTTGAAATATAATTTTTCCACTTATATCTCTATTGAGAATGAACTTAAGAGGGAGGAAAAATTGGTTCACTGATGTTCAATATAGGTGCATTTTAACTGAATTACTCTGGGGAAATGAGCAAGTTCCATTAAAATGAAGATTTATCCCTTCTCTCCAATAATTTATAAACTAACTCTGTAGAGGGAGAGAGATAGACAGAGGGCAGATAAATAAGCACCAGCTTGCTCCTTGCCAAATAAATCTGTAGAATCTGTTGTTTAACTGATGCTCAGGTTTGAAACTGGTCCTTGCATTCTCCTTCTAAAGATTTCAGATTCAAAAAAACACTTGTGAAACTTATCAAACGGAAGCCTTCTGACGTTCTTTCTGTCAGTCCAAGGCTGCATTAATCATGTATAAAACATGAATTACTTTCATCTGATTGTTTTTAGCTTTATGTTGAGAAGAAAAATATAAGCTAGACCAATTTCCCTAATTATAATCGTTCATAACACCTCACCTTGAACTGTGTAAATTATGTTAACTTCTGTAAGCTCTTCTTTTACACTATAAATATATGCTAAAATAATATTGAGCTGGTTTGAGGTGTAGTTGATTGGTATAAAATGTGCTTAATACATACCTAGCTCAGAATTCAATCCACAATGAACCCCCAAAATGGCAAGGGGGAGATTTATGTCAATGAAAGTTTATTTTATTCAGCATAATATGGCTTTCAAAAAGTCACTGGTGGGAGCCAGAGAGATGATTTAGGAGATCCTGGGGCAAAAGACAGAGAAGGAAAAGAGGAGGCACAGTGTCATGGGTGACCTAATCTAGCAAAATAAGAAACATGCATCTATCCTCGACATCAAATTACACTCATCTCAGTCAGATTTAAATCAAGAAATGGGTATGAAGAGAAGATTTTTGGAATTGTAGACTAGCAGGGCTGGGCTCAGAGACCATGGTTGGCCATTCTCTGCTTGGAGTGACTATTTCTTTTTTTAAAATATATATTTATTGTCCATAATGAGTTACATTATTTAGTGGGCAAATAATGAGTTGTTATCCCCAATTCCCCCCTCCCCATTCCCGATCAGTTGGATATCCTCCTCCGTGGGCTGTCTGTATTAGTCCTTGACTAATTCTTATGCAGTGAACACAGTTTTTAAAAATCATCTGATTTCTATTTGACTTCTCCTCGATACTGTAAGCCCTTCATAGGACTACTGAATGAAAAGAAAGTCAAGGTTAAAAATGATAAGAAAGGAAAGAAGAAGAAAGCTAACAGGACAAAATAAGAAGGTTTTCAGTCAGTACAAGTTGGATAATTCTTTGTGGAACATGCCCTGGATTCATCAACAGAAAAAAAAATTCTAAGTAAAATATCAAACTAGAGAGCAAATTGTTGATCAAAAATATATCACACAGTATCTTTGTGCATGAAGTTTATCTCAACTCCAGTTTATAGAAATCACGCTTAAAACACTGAGCCTATGTGTCTATTAATGGGGTATTTGGTCGATATTTAAAATTATCAACTATTTAGTTGTGATGCTCAATCGTGGTCATGATTTTTAAAAGCAGCTGATCTTTAAAGATCAAGTGGAAATATTATCGAAGACCTGAGATTAAATTCCTACCGACCATGTGGATGATGGTGGGCAGATGTAGACATGACCAAGATCTCGTGGGTCCTGCTCACTGCTGAAGCGTGATATGTATGCTTTACTTTATTATCTTTAATAACACAAAACGCAGTAGGGCTTGCAAACTCACTGCAGTCTTCAAAATAAAAGGGAAATATTACTGCTTGTTCCATTTGTCTTATTATACCCTGTTCTGACGTACATCACTAAATGATTAATGCTACTTGAATGAACAATTACCTCTTTTCCATTTATAGTATTTGTTTTATAACACTACCAGGTACTTTATATTCTACTTTGGTGCAAAATGTATATACATATTATGAAAAAATGATGAAGTCCTAGAAAACCATTGTCTGTTCTTTGAATCTTTTCCCTCTCGCTTCATCCCTAAATCAAGGGTGCCCCAAATTTTCTTGTTCTAAAATCCATGAATCATTTTCAAATACTCCCTTCTCTTGTAGATGATATTTTATTAAAATACTGCCAATCTTGTCCTCAAGACATGCTAGACTACATGACCTCCCACCAAAATCACAGAGTAAAGGCAAAATAAACTTGTTAAACTTATTTTTAAAATATGTGCTCAGGGAATTCTCATGGATTTCTACCTATGTATAGGGTTGTACAATTCCCAAACAAATCCAGATATAGATTATTTCTTTTAGCTTAACAGGCTTCCTCTCATTCGTATGCCTCTAAAGGTAATGTCTATCCCACAATCATTGGTGCTGATCATGTTTGCTTAGCCTCAAGCCTCACAGAATGAAGTCAGTTACCAGGGAGCCTTGTAATTCACTCCTTCCACTCAACATTAGGGTTTGGAAGATTCATAAATTATGCTTCCTACTACTATAAGGATTCCATTAAAAATATACCGCATTTATTCACCTATTAATTGACGATTGGCTATTATGGGGTATCACCACTCCCCAAAGACTCATGTTATAAGTTCTGGTCCCCAGCTGGTGGCATTATTAGGTCCTGGGGCCACTAACTTCAGTGATAATTGATCCATGAAAAGGCAGTGGGTTATTGAAAAAGGAGAGATTTTTTTTCCGTATTTTCTATGTCAAGCCAGGTCATTACTACAAAGATCAACGTCATATGATATTTTAAAGGTTCCCAGAATAACTGTCCTGGAATAGCTTCTAGGAACAATGTCACCATGTAGAATACAGACAACTGTTTCTCATTATTATCTGCCAGGTCCAGGCTACCCTGTGGGAGCAGTTGTAGTGTCCCTGCCCTGAGCATTCTCACCGTGTCACATTAGATTATCATTCCTGAAAGCCACCAAACAATGATGTTGTGTTCATTTCCTGATGCTATTAAGAACCAATGACCACAAATTTAGCGTCCAAACCCAACAAAAAGTTCTCTTACCGTTTCTGGTGGTCAGAAACCTAGGGATCCTAACGAGTGAATCAAGGTTATTTTTCATTTGTTTTCTTTTCCCTGAAGCCATGACAGGATGTCACATTCCTTGCCTTCTCTGGGTTCCAGAAGCTTCCCATGTCCCTTGTCTCTTGGTCACACTACTCTGGCTTAGGATATATCCTGACATTGTCTCTTGGGGTCTTCCTGCCTCCACCTGTCTAAGAAATGTGTGACTCCATTGGAAAGCTTGGATTATCTCCTGCCCTAAATCCTTAAATCAGGCACACCTGCAAGGCTTTCACCACATAAGGAAACACCTCAGCATGTTTGGGGGCTAAGAGAAAAACACCTTCTGGACATGAAATTTGTCATTGGTTGTTAGGATTGAATATGGAGAAAATATCACATTAAAATGTATAGCTGTTATTGAAGGGAGATTCCTCAGAAATTATCTCATGACTATATTAAGATCCACTGCTGAAGAGAAAATGTACAAGAATTCAAGTTAGAAATTGAGCTCAGCATTTAAGGCACTTGCCTTCAAAGCCTAACCACTTGGGTTCTATTCCCCAGTACTCACATAAAGCCAGATGCATAAAGTGGAATATGTATCTGGAGTTTGCAGCAGCTGGAGGCCCTAGTGTGGTTATTCTCTCTCTGTCTCTGACTCTGCCTCTTCCTCTATCTCTGTCTCTGTCTCTGTTTCTCTGCTTGAAAATAAATATATATATATATATATAAAATAAATAAAACAACTAAGTTAAAAATTATAAAAATTCCTTCAGTAGCAGGAAGAAAAGAAAAAGTAGAAAAGAGGCATAAAATAAAGCAAGAAGACAGAAAAATGAGAAAATAAAATGAGACAGTGGATAATAAAAAATGAAAGAAGAAAAGACCAGGTGGAAAAAAGAAAAGAAGAAAATAAAGAGAAAGCACAATAGAGGAAAATCTTTGACTAAGGTATTTTTAACACATTGAAGAGTAAGTATATTTAAAGATAGTATTACAGTAATGAAGATCATTGTAAGAAGAAAAACAAATGCTTTAGAAAAGGCCAGTTGATTTGGTTACAAATATTATGATTATTCTTGCAAATAATACTTATTATTCAAGACCTTGAGACATTAACTCCTAAATGTTATCAGAATTAAAAAAAGACAGATAGAATTGCACTTTTCAGAATTAAAGTCTAAGCATAAATAGATGTAAAGCTGTAGTTAATTATATTCTAATCAATTTAAATTTTTAATTCCAATTCAAGAATAAACAAATGATGAAATTGCTACTCAAGTTAATAACGACAACTAATTTGGAACATCTTCAAGGTCCAATAATATTTTAAAAGGTGAGCTTGTTTAAATGTCCAGCAAGAGAAAATTAAGTGGTGAAAGCTATTTTTCACACCTAAGCATCAAGTTAAAAAAAGAAATACAGCCAACCCAGAACAACAAAATAATTGATTTTTAACAAAATATTTTTTTGTCTAACACATCCAAATCTCTCAAATTCATTTCCGTTTGAAGTAGAGTTCATTTAAAAATTAGTTTCCTGGGCTGGAGATATGGCTCTAAGGATAGGCATATTTGCCAGGCAAACGCATGGGCCAGAAAGGACTTGAGTTTAATTACCCTGCACCCACATAAACAGCTGGGTCTGGCCACATAAACCTGTAACTCTCTTCCCCTCGAGTGCAGAGATTGCAGAATTGATGAAGTATCTCGTTTCAGTGAGATACTCTGTCTCCAGGAAACCAAATGCTGCCCTGCCTCTTTGTATGCAAAGGCACCCATACCCACACCACACATGCCCCAGCACACGGAGCACATAGATACACTGTCCCACAAACACACAGATTTGTTTCCTTATCACAACTTTAATACTTCATACCAAAATTATTAGTGCATTAAATGTACAAGCATATACTTACATATATTATCATTTGATGTCTGTAAATCCAATCCTATGCTATGTTATTCGTTTCTGCTGTTTTCCTGGGTAAGCATTCCACCAATTAAGAATTACTCAAAGTGTTCTAACCAATTCCACATTGTTGTGGAAGTATGAGTTACTCCAGACAGAACACTAGAGTCAAATATTTCGAGTTTACCAATTAATGTCTTAGTATAGGTTACTAAATTTGGCCCAAGTTTTTCATATTAAAATTGTCATTCATCTCTGTAACTGATTTAGCATTGATTACCAAAAAAAATAAAAAATTAAGCAAACTCAAAAACTAAACTATCTCTGTGTAGTCTCAGGGTGGCCTTGAACTCACAGTGATCCTCCTACCTCTGCCTCCCTAGTGCTGGGATTAAAGGCATGCACCACCAAGCCCAGCTTAACAACACACTTGGGTCAGGAGAACCCGGGTGAATACTAGGCTATCCATGGTCCCCTACCACAAAGACTGATCCAGAAGGCCCACGGAGGAGGATATCCAGTTGACTGGGGATGGGGAGGGGGGCAATGAGGAATTGGGGATAACAACTCATTGTTGGCCCACTAAACAATGTAACTCATTATGGACAATAAAAAATAAAATAAAATAAAATACACTATCATAAGAGCCATGACAAACTTACAAAAATCAGTGCATGATGTGATTTTGGTTTGGTTGGGTTTTTGTTTGTTGTTGTTGTTGTTTTGTTTTGTTTTTCAAGGTAGGGAGGGTCTCACTCTAGCCCAGGCTGACCTATTCACTATGTAGTCTCAGGGTGGCCTCAAACTCACAGTGATCATCCTACCTTTACCTCCCAAATGCTGGGATTAAAGGCATGCACCACCATGCCCCACAAACATGATGTATTTAGTTTTATAAAACTCAAAAGAGTAATTGAGCCTCAATTTCTGCAATAATTGTGTTGATGTATCTGTTTTCTCATAAGTTACTTTAGGCAAGTAGAAAGGGAAGAAATGTAAAGATCAGAGGAGAAACAAAAGTTAACATCCTCATAGTCTTCTTTCCTAGGGATTAGAATAGCTGGATTTCTCAATGAAATGGATATGTAAAGCTATGTTGCAGTGCATGATATTCAAGATTTTGTTCTCTTTACTTAGTGGCTTTAACTGTTAACCCTTAATCATTAAAAGCCTCACCCCTGGGTAGGGAAGGACATTATTCTCTCTGATAATCCCTTTCCCCAGATCCTAATGCAATTCTCCTATATAAATCACAGCTTCCTCTGAGTATTAGCCTGGGCCCATGGCATGTGGGTTTAGGTTTTGCCTCAAGAAAATATTTTATTAAGTCAAAATATTACATAAAATTAAGTCAAAGTCTCCACTATCCCACAGGCATGTAAGGTAAATATAAAATATTTCTCTCTTGAATAAATCCCATTCTAAATATCATATCACTAGGAAAGATAATGCTTAGTAGAAATTTTGTAATTTGTTCATCGATGGAAGAAATGCTTCACAAAGGAAAATTCCAAGATTTAAATGTGATCAATTTATGTCATTTTTATGAAAGTTTAAGAAGAAAACTAAAGTCCAAATTTTAATTTTCTTCCAAAATTATTAAAAACTCAAAAGCATCCACAATTATCATGCTTAATTTCTTACCATATGTGTTCCAGCCCAAGGCATCCCTTGGAATATAGGTAATTATTCCCTATTATTCCTGTTTTTCTCTGGAAGGAGCAAGATAGGTTAAGGCATTGAAGTTGAATCCTAAAACATTGAAATTTTAAATTGTAAATGAAAATCTTAAACTGGGCTGGAGAGATGGCTCAGCTGTTAAGGCACTTGCCTCCAGTGCTTAAGGCCCTGGGTTCAATTCCCTAGTACCCACATAAGCCAGACCCACAAGGTGGTGGCCCTAGTGTTTTCTCTCTCTCTCTCTCTCTCTCTCTCTCTCTCTCTCTCTCTCTCTCTCTCTCTCTCTCTCTCTCTCTCTCTCTCTCCCCTAGAAAATGAATAAATAAAATATTTTTTAAAATGCTTTTTTAAAAAAAGAAAATCTTAAACTAATGGTTCCTGGCACATATTAAAAATTAATGGGCTGGAGAGATGGCTTAGATATTAAGGTGTTTGGCTGCAAAGCAGAAGGACCCAAGTTCAATTCCCAAGTACCCACATAAAGCCAGATGCACAAGGTGGCACTTGTGTCTGGAGATCATTTGCAGTGGCTGGAGGCCCTGATGTGCCCATTCCCTCTTTCAAATAAATAAGTAAATAAATAAAATATTTTAAAAAAGAATTAATAATGAAATTAGAATTATCAATTTTATGTATGGTTTTATTTAAAGAACCTTTAACAAATTTTAAAGCATGTTTTGTCATTGCAATATCATTCCTGAACCCATAAAATTTGGAAAACACATGTGCTTTACAAATTTTCAAAAATATATCACATTTTAATATCATCCATTCCCAGTACCAATGTTGCCAAAATTTTCTGTTCTCTTAAAGAAAGGTTATCCCATTGAGATACTATGATAATAAAGTAAAAATAGTTTTCCTAAGACAACTCTACAGGGTGTCAATCAGTATTGCAAACTGAGGAAATCTCACAGCCTATGAGGTTAAAATAGATTAACCTCAAAAATACCTGATTAATCACGTCATTCTGTTCACTGTATCTCAGGATCTGAGTAGGAAGATAAAACAGGGTCAGCCTTTTTTTTTATTTTCTTTTTTTTTTTCTGGCTCTTTCCCCAGAAAATGGCATTCAGGATGATCCATTTTCCAGTGCTTGGTCCAAGTCTGTCTTAAGGATGCCCACAGTTCTCTCTGCACTAACTTACTTGTTTCTCCATCCAACATATCAGCAACCTTCCTGTATTTTCCTTCTCTGCAAAGTGATTATGAAATAAAACTTGCTTCTCACCTATTTTTCAACTCATTTAGACAATTATGCCAGGTACAAACGTGAATCAAAATTGTATCTGTTTGCCTGGCATGGGTGGCACCAGCCTTTAATCCTAGCACTTGGGAGACCGAGGTAGGAAGATGGCTGTGAGTTTGAGGCCACCCTGAGCCTATATAGTGAATTCCAGGGCAGTCTGGGCTAGAGGGAGACCCTACCTCGAAAAAACAAAAAACTCAATTATTCACAGACTTAAACATTCTCCCCTGCTATTCATGACCCCTCTTGCCAGTTGACGCCCACTATTTACTCTTTAGGTTACAGTATGCTCGTGAGGATTTTATGTTTTTGAATCCGCCAGGAAGACCGGGATGAGTACTAAGATATCCAGGATCCCTTGCCACAAGGACTAATACAGACAGCCCACGAAGGAGGATATACAACTGATCAGGGAGGGGGAGGGGGGGAATTGGGGAAGTCGGGATAAAAACGCATGGTTTGCCCACTAAATAATGTAACTCATTATGGACAATAAATATTAAATTAAAAAAAAACTCACCATGGGCAAAGAACTTTCGTCAAGATGAGGACTGAAATATGTTAATGTGGGTGAGTTCACTCTGAAGTCTGACCACTGGATATCATGGAGTCTGGCAAAATGGCTTATCCCCAGAGCATGCCGAAAGATGCCCGGATGATGGCACAAATCCTGAAAGATATAGGGATCAGAGAAAGGAGCCAAGAGCTATAAATCAGATGCTGGAGTTTACCTTCTCATATGTGACCACAATTCTAGAGGATGCTACAATGTATTCAAGCCATGTGAAGACAGCTACTGTTGACAGGGAGATCTGCAATTGACAATCCGGGGTGGTGCTACCAGTCTTTCATGCCACCTCAGATTTTTTTATTACATATTACAAGGCAAAGAAATCAACCCCCTTTGGCATTGATCAAGCTATATGCAGGTCCTAGATCACCACCTGATAGATACTGCTTAACAGCCTCAAACTACAGGCTTAAGTCTTTGCAAATAAAAGGCATCTACTTCTACAGGATGAATAACGGTTCTGTGGTTAAGTGTTGGTGCAGTTACAGTCAGGCCAAATACTCCCTCACCAGGCTCACCCACTCTACACATCGTGTCTTTTTCTACTAAAATAGGGAGTCTCATGCCCCTCACAGGGCAGAGGTTTAAAGCACAGATGCCCGTTTTCCAGCCTGTGAAAGTATCAGTTCCTGCAACATCAGCAGTCCAGAAGGTTCTAATTAATCCACCATGAACTGGTCCTAAACCATTCTTATTACTGCTAATGTGGTATCACAAAATACTGCCAATGACCCACCAACCACAATGAAAAGAAAACCTGCTGATGGTGATAATGGTGACAACGATGACTTGTAATGTCGTGATGTGTAACGTGCACACTTGTTCCTGAATGTGCTGTACTAAAACAAGCATGCTGGGTGTGTTGGTGTTGTTTGAGAAAAGAACATTTAATTAGTAAATATAACTATTGTGCTTTTGCAACGGAAATGTTTGATTTTCTTTAATAGAACTCGATGGTTTTTCATTAGCATTTATGCATGAAAAATAATGTTGGCTTTGTCGATTTGTAAACATATATATGTATATGTATATGTATATGTATATGCATATGTATATGTATATGTGATGTGTGTGTGTCTGTGTGTGTGCTTTTTGCAACATATGGATGAAACTCCAAGGAGGATCAGAACCACAAATGGACCAAGGCAAGTGTCCTTTTCTGTCTCTGATAGAGACTCTTTATGTACCCTCATCCTGAGTTCCAGTGGTCCTTCTACCTTTGCCTCCCAAGCAACTAGGAGTGCAGGCATGTGGTAATAATGGAGGAAACTCAGGGGAAAGCTAGCTTATTTTACTAGAAACAGAACTAGAAGATGCCACCCCGCCATCTTGGCAGAAATGGAACTAAACCAGTGTCCTCCACAAGAGCTGCAGCTCCCATTTCTGTCTCTAGTCTAGCCCCCTCCCTGGGTGGGCTGGCCTTTGGATTAGCCCCTTGAATCTGCAAACCAATAATTAGGTATGTAAGGTCCTCCCATAAGGTCTGACAAAAGAATACATTTGATTCAACTCTGAAGGCTTGTCCATGCTCCATTCTCTACCCTGTCTTCTCTGTTGGTCATGTAAGTCAGCCTTACCCTAGCCCAGTTGGTAGGGGAAAGAATTATTTCTTTGCCTGAGTAGTTTTCTGCTTGCCTCGGCTTTATGCTTTGGGGTAACTTCTCACTTTAATTACAAATATGATTTTCCTCTGATCTCTGGGTCTAGACCACCTGTGTATTGCTTTCCACTCTAAATCTATCTTGTGGAAATTTCTCCTGAACTTCTGGCCTATTACCTGTGTAATTTCTCTAAATCTGGAGTAACCATGGGTGTAACTCTCTATTACACACTTCTAGGAAGCTCCTGGTCTCTGCCTTGGTCCATTAGCTCTCTCTTCTTCAGCTTTCATCCAAGGGGAGGCTCAGGGCAGATGCTGTGCTTTCCACGTGAGTGTGTTTCTACTACATCTTTCTACTTCAGCTCCTATCTTCCACGTGCTTTTGACTCTGCTCCAGCCTCTTCCTAGATCCCAGTTTTCTTTAAATAAACCCCACAATTTCTGGTTTCTCCCTAAATAAACTCAATAATTCATAGTTTATCCTTCTTGAGTCTGTTTTTATTAATTCTTTTTAAAAATAGGATAAGGACCCAAAATCAGATTTCATAAGTCTGGGAGACCCTCCTGAACCCCAAAATCCTGCATTATCCTTCTACAGACTGTTCCACTTTTACTTTGAGGAGCTTCTACTCCTTAACTCTTCCAGAGCCACAGAAATAGTATCGTCGACGCTTCTTCGGCTTTGACGTAATATTCCCTTTGTGGTCTGTTGTCTGCTATTTCTCCAGGGTTTCAGGTTCAACAGTTTTCATCATTTTAATTTTCTTAAGTTGTCCCTCTGCTTCTCTCTCAAGACTACATCTTTTTCTTTCTTTCTTTCTTTCTTTCTTTCTTTCTTTCTTTAATTGTCTTTGTTTGCTCTTTGATTTGGAGTTGACTTTCTTTGATTTTGGGTCAAGATATTAAATTTTGTTTCTTTTTTTAAAGTTGTAATCAGTATTTGCATAAAATGATCAAGTACCCAAGGATTGCTCATGGTCTTCTCTGATTTCTCATTAGCAGGTCCCTTATGCCTTTCCTTAAGAGTCAGAGCTATTCATTATGGCATCTAACAATACATATCCTACTGAACTTAATTTAAAAATGAAGACACACCAACATGATTTCCTCAGGCTCTTTTCAAATATATAAATTTTTAAAGCACTTAAATGTGTCTGATTCCTCAACAAATCATTAATCTAAGTGTTGCATATGTTCAGATTATCAAGATGTCTCTCAGTATTTCCGGGTTCTCTCTCAGCATTCTCAAACCTCTTCTCTTTTGGGCTTTTGAACTGACCCAAGACAACCTAGTATTATATCATTGACTTAACCAATTCTTTGTTTCAAAATAGGAAGAGGTGGATGTGCCTGTACATACCTCTAATCCTCAGGAGGCTAAGGAAGAAAGACTGTGAATTTGAGGCCAGCCCAGGATACAGAGAGAGACCCTGTATATAAAATATCATAAGCAGGGCTGGAGAGATGGCTCGTTTTTTAAGGCACGTGTCTGCAAAGCCTAAGGACCCATGTTCAATTCCCTAGTACTGAAGAAAGCTAGATGCACAAGGTGGTACATGCATCTGGATTTTGTTTGCAATGGCTAGAGGCCCTGACACCCCTATATTCTCTCTCTCTCTCTCTCTCTCTCTCTCTCTCTCTCTCTCTCTCTCTCTCTCTCTCTCTCTCTCTCTCTCCCTTTCATAAATAAGAAAAATAAATAAAAATAAAAATGTATATATCACAAGCAAACAATAATGACACCAAAAAGTAACGCTCATAGTCAGCTTTCATTCTTCTAGGATGAAACCACAAACCAAGCACACACAGTTAAGGGAGGAAAGGATTTATTGAAGCTACAGATCCAAGGAAAGTTCCATAATGGTGAAAGAGGTTGGCCCTCTTTCACAGCTCCAAGCAGAGAGAAAACCATCCCCAACACCATATACACAACAATAAAACATGCAGGGGGAAGAGAGAGGCTTTTCCCGCCTTTATATAACCTTGGGGTGGGGTCTTGCAACCATTTTCCAGATTTATTGACTCCCCAAGTCTCTGGAATTTTCTTCCTGCTCTACCCTCCAGGAAAAGAAGTTTGTTTCTAGTTCCCCTGAGCTTCCTTACATCCTGCCCCCTATTGAGAGGGCTGCTTTCCTGTAAGCAACATCAGAGACCCACTCAAGATTACTAAACAGGTCAAGTTAACAACAAAACCTAACATCACAGTAACCTACCACAACCAAACAGTAAGGAAACCCATGTCTATGAGCAGTAGGAATTTCTGTCTTCTGTTGCATTTTTATTTGTTTTGTTTGCTGTCAGTTATTTCAAATACCAGAGAAAGCACTTTTAAAGGGATAACTAAACCTATATTTCTGGCCTGTCATGCAGGTCAATTCCCACTTCAATAACCTTGGCTCCTTTTAAGTATGTCCTTGCTGCATTCCTTGATGCTTTCACAGTAAGCTTGCTGCTATTTCCAGAGCCTAAATCATTCTGTGAGCTTCATTCATCTAATATTTTGAAAGTTCTCTGATGTCCCAACTTCTTACATTCTTTTAGTGGTGCCACATTCCTCACAATAAAGCACCCCAGGTACAAGTTTTCTGTATCAGCTTTAATCTTGGAATGTGGAACTCATTCAAAAATTCTCGTTTCCCTGCCAAATGAAAGCAATACTTCTACAGACATAAAGTCCCACACCAGTCCTATTTACCCCTGAGCGAATATTCATCACTTCTTTGTAATTCAATATGCTGACTAGCATCCGAAGTCAATGTCTACAATCATGCCTTATGTAACTAATAAATCACACATGATTAGAAACCATGTGTTAGAAGAGGAGAAGTAGCCCTTGTAATCACTGGACCAGACATATAAACACAGTAAATTATCTGCAGTGTTTATTCATTAGTCCTAAACACAGCTAATAAAAAGATAATGTCCTACATAATTTTGGCTATTGATTTAATATAACAAGTAAATGTTGCAAACTAAAATTATAAAGCTAGTCCCTCTTTCTCTAATGCTTATACGGCATGTGATACATAGCGTGTCTTTGAGGTTTAAAGTCACAGCCTGTAGGCTTTGCAGAGAAAACACCAAGAGGAAAAGGTCTCCGAAGTACAGTGTATACAAAGCCTGTATACTGATCACTTTGAGAGAAAAAAATACTGTCTTTGGAGACCAAAGCATCTTTCTTCTTTGTTCTTTAATCCCTGGCTCAGCAGTACCTACTTCTGTTATTCAAGGTCAGCCACTGAGGCACAAATAAAAAAAGAAAAACACCATTTTTTCTCCCCTTAAAAAGGTGAGCTTGAGTTTTAACACTAAGTATTATGAAGCATTGAACTCCTTCATCAACTGATGCTTGTTATACAATTCCTGTATGTCTGAAAGCTAAGTAGACCTTAGTTAGATGGGATTCAAGTGGAACACAGAAGCTTTCTGGTTTCCAGTCTCCATAAAAAGCAGATGTTAAATTTAAACAACCCAGACAATAATATGTATATTGTTGAAAACATTTTTTTGACAATTTATCATACGTTTTCACTGGAAGTTATACCAAAAGGTGTTTTCTGGAATCAGGCTGCCTCGTTCCCTAGTTATCACTGTCTGTACACACCACAGTCATCCCTCTTGTCTGCTTAGCTTGAATTATCTGCATCATTGGAAACACCCTGGGAAATTGAAATGATGTTTTCATATTTCACAAAGATAGCATTATGATGTGTCTTGAAATTTCCAGTCGCTTCCTATGCAAAAAATCGACAGGTCAGTCAAAGAATAAAATGAAGGAAGCAGTTGATGATTGTATCTGGACTAGTGAACTTAATTCTGCACCACATGGCAAAACAAAGAAATGTGTCATTAAAGTATTTGTAGTGATATTTGTATTCTAAAAGTTCCTTTACTACAAGCCGAAGGATCATGTGGGAGGGAGGCAGAATCTCTTAGCAGCCTATATAATTTCAGAATAAGAAGAGAGAGATTTGGAAGTGAAATTTGTAGAACTTTATGGCTACAAGTATTTGAGAAGACAAACAGGCAGAAGTGTCAAAAATGGCTCTCAGATTTCTGGTTCGGCATATGATTTGTTAAGTTCTTCTGAAGAAAAACCAAGGCTAGAGTCCACTTGTAGAAATCATTATTATTATTCTTCTTTAATCCTGTCAGTCATGAAAGGCAGAAGAAAGAAATGGCATAGGTTACCTGAAAAGAGGAATTTCCACATAAAAAGTCATTATCCAGTAAAAAAGCCATTTCCTGCTTAAAGTCGAGAAGCAGCTTTAAGGGGTCTGGGAGTAGTAAGGGCAAATTGGCAACTGCTTTCCCCTGACTGAGGAGGGAAAAAATGATAAGAAAATGAGAAAAGATCACCACCCAGCAATAGTGAATGAAATTCAGCTCTTTGAGAAGGAAGCCTAGGTGCCAAAAGAACCCAAGGACCCCGAGTGCAGAAAGGCGTCATGGGGCTTTGGATGACAATGGTTTACAGAAGCAGACAGCTGCTGGCATGCTGGGAGCTGCAGGTTTCAGTAGCTTTGCTCTTGGATGTGGCTTGAGGAATCAGCAGGAATTGGGGATCACAAGATCCTGGAGCCTTAGACTTAATAGGAAATAAGACCATGAAACCTAGAGAGCAAACATAAAGAATTGGAATCCAGTAGCCTTGTGCTGCTTAAAGACAAGGTTCATGTCCTGGGTGGAGGGTGGTGAGTCATTAGATAATCTCTTCATTATGGGAGCACCATGGGTTCTCCTAGCACACACCTGGATGACCAAACCTCCTCCGAACATAGGCTATTTGGTCCATAGTGAAGATAGAGTCCTTGATCTCAGGACAATGGTGAAGAGACAGAATGAGAATAAATGATGCATGGGAGAAAATGACAGTCAACAGATGAAGTAAAATATTCTGCTTGATAGCTAGCAGTTCTATTTGTATTTGCTTTCCTATTCTGGAAATAATAATTGAAATATAATAGACATCTAAATTAGCAATGTTTGTAACTATGGTCAAGTATGATGTGCCAATATAATTATATGTCCTCCACTCTTGTATGGTCACGGTTTACTGTGTTTACAGCAGCCTCATCACCAAGTCACAAGGCAATAAGATTTTTTCATCTTCATTTAAAATTTATGTAACTACTACACCAAGTATGCTGTCATTGACCAGAAATGTCACTGTGGGGGGCGAGGGCTATGACTCTACTATCACTCTAGCCATTGGCCAAAATGTCATTATGGAGGGAATAATTTTATTATGTTATTACCATAGCTAGGGAAAGAATTGACAGAGCCCAACTTCAATAAGGCAAAAGATGGTAAACAAAGACATATTTGTAACTTCAGGATAATGAACTGATAAATGGTACAGTGATGTATGTATTTTTTGATAATAATTTATTGTAGATATGCAAATTGCTTTAACTTAATCTATTGCATTTAAAGCATCAGCTGAATTTTACACTTTTATTAACTGACAAATTTCTACATTGTCAAAAAAAATCTCTGGATATTGATAAGGAAAGATGATGAGAAAAGAGAGGGCATAGCGTGGAAAGGCTGGATGGGAAATTTGGCAGTGGGCACACGGAAAGCTTCCAGACTTAGACAGAAAAGGACTTTTCTTCCACAAGATAGAAAAAAGAAGGCTAAAGTGGGTGGGGAAATGGGATGAAAGGAAGAAAGTGAATCCTAAAACATTTGCCCTAAGGCCGGCCCATTTTGGGGAGAGACTGTTAAGAAGAAGAGATTGCTTTTGGGCTCAGGCTGAGGTTCTGAAACTTTCAGTACCTAGGGGAAGGAGAGAATTTGCAACCAAAGCTTGGCTAACAAGCATTTTGTGTCTCTTAGTCTGTGGGGACAAGTACCTCTGCTAATCACTTATGAGAAAGAAACGGGAAATTGGAAGTTCTTTCTGATCTTGGTATAGGTTAAAAAAATGAGATAAGTTATCTATAAATTTTGTCTGAGGCATAAGGGAAGAAATGATCCATTGCAATAAAATTGTCCCCAGAATTTCCATTGGTTGGGGAACTTGCTTAACCTTTCTGGCTTCAGATGCATCCATGTGATTCTCACCTGTTGGAAATATAAGTAATGCCCCTTCCAGGACTCTTTGCATAGTAAACAAGTGAATCACGTGCCACGGTTTGAATGGTGAGTTCTGCAAGCTCGTAAATGGGAAGGATCTGTAAGCAGTTGGTGGTGTTACAGGGAGACGGTGGAAACGTGAAGACAGACTGTTGGGGAAAACTAGAGCATTGCAGGTTGTTGAAGGGTCTCTCTCTCTCTCTATATCTCTCTCCCTCCCTCCATCCCTCCCTCTCTCTCTCTCTCCATTTATCTCTATTTACCTATCTCTGTCTTCCATTTTTGGGAGCTATGAATTGAACATGATGAAGGTTTGCCCCCCCCCCCACGGGCCATAAGCAGCCAGACCTAACAACTGTGGACTGAAACTTCTGAAAATCCATGAACCAACAAAAACCTTTCCTCTTGTTTTTTTAATATTTATTTCTTCACTTACTTGTGGACATGTTTGTGTGTATATGTTCACATGGCACATACACCACAGCATACATGGTGAGGGCAGAGGAGTTGTCTGCGCTCCACCTTGAGTCTGTTCCCCAAGCAGTTCTCTCTCTCTCTCTCTCTCTCTCTCTCTCTCTCTCTCTCTCTCTCTCTCTCTCTCTCTCTCTCTCTCGGTCTGCTGAAGACTCGAACCCTGAAGGCCACTGACTCAGGAGGAGTTCTAGGTGGATTTGAACTTCCAGCATCCAAACTGCTAAGAAGTAAGCCCACTCAAGAGATGAGAAAAGTTCCTTTGTTCTCAAAGACGCCCCAAATTTCCTGATCATCAAGACAAATCTTGACATGAGAAAAACAACACAGGAAAATGAACCCACAATCAGAGCTCTAGGAAGGGCTGATAAGAAGAAGATAAAGTTCAGAGTTGATCATGCTTCCATTCTATCTTGACTTCTCCAGTTAAAATTCTCAACCAAATCTCACATTTATGGTTGGTTTTTGCCTTCTGTCTTTCTTCTAATATGTGCCTTTCACAAGGGCCAAAAAGTAAGAACTGTGACCATTCAGAAAGTCACTGGGCCATCATAAGCTGTCAGAATCTAGAGACTGTGATGAGGAATATGTCAGTATGAAATGTAGGTGCTCATTTAAATGCTGGTGTTGAGGGCAATGACGATGCAGGAAAGGTCACCTGCCCTCCGAAAGCCTAAATTAAATGAACAAGGGACCTATAACCACAGCCATTCAATCAACACAGGATAGGCCAATGAGACAGAAACCAGGGATTTTCGACACAAGGACCTCTAAGCTCGCAACATTAAAGCAGCCTTATTACTCACCCACCACGACTCAGGGAACTGAGCGGAAGAGGGGGCGGAAAGATTGTGAGAGCCGTGGTGGGGGAGACTGTCCGGAGGCATGACACCCATCAGTGACAACACACTTGGGCCAGGAAGACCGGGATGAGTACTAAGATATACAGGATACCTTGCCACAATGACTAATACAGACAGCCCACGGAGGAGGATATACAACTGATCAGGGATGGGGAGGGGGGAATTGGGGAAGTCGGGATAACAACGCATGGTTTGCCCACTAAATAATGTAACTCATTATGGACAATAAATATTAAATTAAAAAAAGGAAGTGAATATTCACAGAGAAGAGATTTTTAACAAGAGGCCAGAAATCTAACAGAAAGTTCATAACCTCCTCCCCATGGCAATTTATTTATTTTAGCCACATCTCAATTTTAACTACCATTTATAGGAGAGGAATATTTTTCTATCTAGAAAGGCTATTGCAAGTGAGAATTAACTTAATTTGTGAAAGCCTTTGTAATTTCAGGTTATTCTTAAATCTTCCCTTTCAACCATGCTGATAAGGAGCTTTATCTAATGCCATGTTTTAAGAGCCAATTAATTTTTAAAGGCAGAGAGGTATAAAGCTGGCATGTATCTGCCCCGAGAGAATTTTATTTATTGCTCTGTCTTATCGAAGGTCCCAAGCTCAGAATTAAAGGTATGTCTCCCTTACTATCAAAATACATCTAAAATCACCCCCTATAAATTAGCTTGAAAAAGATAATATTATTTTCTCTCCTTCTCTAATCCCGTTATTGCCTTTTATTGCCTTTTATTCCATGTGACTGTAAACTCTGAAAAAAAAATCAATTCTTTTTCTTTGCAATGAACCACTGGAACTCTGAGAAAGGCATGATTCTTTGAACCTAACTTCAATAACTCTTCCCTGCATCCTCTGTTCAACTAGTTCTGACCTTGAGCTTCCCGTTCTGTCCTTGTGGAATCCAGTTTGGTCAAGAATACTGTTGTGATGGTTCATATTGGTTATCAACTCCA
>PVHP010025013.1:9990-26046 GCA_004024765.1 Zapus hudsonius
TACATTCAGGTCTTTCAACTCTGACCAGAATGATCCATGAAGCTGTACTCACAACACTGCGAGGCATCTCTTAGGCCGAGAGTTCAAATCCTTCCACATTCCTCCTGTAGATCACTTCCAGAAGACCAAAGCCACAAGATCAGGGTTCTAGCAGCAACAGATGACCCCACATCCTGGTACCAAAACTGTTGCAGTCAGCTTTCTAGTTGCTGCGCAGAGAGAACCCAAACAAAAGCGGCTTGTGGAAGAATGGATTTATTTGGCTTACGGACTCAAGGGGAGACTCCATTCTGGCCGGGAAAACGATGGGATGAGCAGAGGGCTGGACATCACCTCTGCCACAGCACTGCAAACAGCAGCAGGAAGGTGTGCCAAACACTGGCAAGGGGAAGATGGCTTATAACCCCATAAGCCCGCCCCCAACAACACAGCTTCATCGAGGTTGTAAAACCCAAACTGCCATCAGCTGAGGATCGATCTATCAGAACACATTCAATTGTTTGTGGGGGACACCTGTATCAAACTATGACAGCCAGTGAGGGACATTTCATAGGCAAAGTCATCCCAGTACTTGTCACGTGACACCTCCATAGACCATCTACCAGTCAAAGGAAAACAAACCTCAGAGGAAAAAGCACTAAGGAAGGTTTACTACTTTAGGAAGGCAAAGAATACAAGAGACTTTTCAAGTTTTAGGGCAAACCACAAATTAAAAGGATACTAATTCATTGAATGAAATAAAAATGACTTTTATAAGTAGCACTGTTTTTTGGGTACCAAGAAACTTGGAGAACAACAACAAAAAATAATAGTCATTTTCTAATGTTATTATTCACTTCAAATTTTCTGAGTACCTTAATGAACTCTTATGTTTATCTGAGGAATCAGGTACCTCCCCTCCCAGCTATGAAAGACTTACATGAAGTTAAAGAAAAGCACTTGGCTTTGCTGCCCTTAGCCCACCCCACTCAGGGCAAAGTTATTTACATGATCTCTTCTAGGAAAGTTACAATTTTGCCAGGTGTTCAAAGACTCTCAGAGATCCAGAGTTGTTTGTATGACTGAGAGTATAGGCAAGTGGTTTGGGGAGGAGTGCTACTCTGTCATCCTATGGACTGGGATGTTATTAGGACAGTTCCCACAAGAATTACATGACCCTACATGTCAACTGTGCCTGTGCTGAGCAATCATGACACAGAAGCAAGAGCCAGGACCCCAGTGGTCAGTTTAGGGTGAGCTCTTCCTAGTTCACACTGTGGACAACCCAGCCTCCACTCTGTGTTAGAATTTTCCACCTGCAAACTGGATAATGTAACAGTATCTATACTTCATATATGTTCCTGGATTGCAACATAAATGGATATCCTAATCAATTGGACATTCTTTCCTTTTATCTGCACCTAATATTTTTTGCCATGTTCTATTTCTAGGCATGGCTTCAACACAAGAATTAATCTTTGTAATCTCATGTACAACTCCCAATCCCTTCCTACCAGCCATATCTTTGGATCTGGTGCCAGAGTTAATGCGCTGGCTTCACTGTTGCCCTTGAACACAGCCTGCTGACTAGGTTAGCCCTTGTTCTTGGGTGTCTGAGAATTTAATTTCTAGGAATATTCCCACCAATTCTCTGTGAAAGTAGATAAGCCGAACCTGGTCAAAACCCATGGTTCCTGCTAAGACATGCTTTCCTTTTCAGTCTGCACTTGCAGTAAAGCCAAGAAGAGGGCTGCCTCATAAAGCTCTCAGCACAAAGTCTCAGGTGGGCTTCCCTGGTGGTGAGCACTTGCTAATTTTTCCTAACTCCTTGCTGGGAGAATTAAGTGCATTTGTGTGAGTGCCTTGGGAGAGACTCTTTGGAACTTTAAGCCTTGTTTCTCCTACACTTCATCCCATACATAAGTCATTACCAACTAAATATATAACATTTAATACATTTCTCATACACTGCACTGATAAATGGGAATTGAGAAGTGGTATAGTTTTCTTTCTTAGCTGCTGCAAATTTTCCTCAGTCATCTGCCATCACTGATAGAGGTCAATATCCAGCACAAACTGAAATGTATATTAATTTCTTCTCCTTGAATTTTCTAGTTACTATTTTATCATATCTGCAAAACCCATGGCACTTTTCCCATTTCCCATGAGACACATTCTATCATCCCTTACTAATTTATTATCCATATATTCACAACCAAGTGCCACACTACATCTGCTATACGAGTTGTTGGCTTTCTATATACTCCCTGCCTCACCCTGACAGAGTTTGAGCATTCCATAACAGTGGTTAAAAAAAAAATAGAGATTAACACAACTGCTTCTGGTTGTCCTCCACCAGAACTAGATGGTAAAACTTTACTGCTGAAGATACCACTCAAACTGGAAATGAGTTGGAAACTTCCTCTCTGTTGACTAATTTTCCTAGTACTGAAGGTGTTATGCAGTCTGCTGGAAAAGTCATCCTTAGTCATAGTCAGTCAGCTGTGGGCCCTGCATGGCAGGATGGGCCTGCTGGTGCAATAGTGACATACTGTTATGGGATAAGCCAACCCTTTAGGACTGGATTTGATATTGTTCTGCAGGAAGGAAAAGCCTATGGCTGGGGAGGTCATAGGCCCTGGGTGTGTGTGTGGTGACCTATTACTATTGTTTTGCTAAATGGATATGGTATGCCCATCAAATTACCTTCTAAGTCAGTTAGCAAAGCTCTCAGCCTTGGTTAGAGAACTTTATGCAATAAGAGGATGGTTACTGAAGAGACTCAAATGGTCAAAGAGGTGAGAACAAATAAGTGAAGTGCTCATTCCTAAATGGAGCATCTGTATCACCCCTCCAAATTTCAGGGAACGTTGTCTTTAGGATGTGATAAGGCCGTTGTACTCATGAACTCATAGCAACTGTGTTAACTGCACAAGAGTTATATAAGTTTGATTGGGATCAAGAACATGTTATGATGCCTGCCCCTCCTGAGGTGCTATTGACAGTCAATGTTAACTGAGGGAGAGGATAAATTTTCTTCAGTGACAGACACTGGTAAATTTCCCATGCTTTAGTAAATAACTCCCCACCCATGCTCATGCAGGCGGCAGAAATGTACATTTCAGTTTATAAACGCTCTGGGTCTTACACATACACAGAAAGAAATCTGGAGGTAGAAGAGAACTAGTCATTCAGGGGAGTGGGAGGGGAGAAGAAATATGTACATGTAAAAAACTGTCTAAAATATAAAAATTCTTGTGTCTCAAGCCCATTAGCTTTACTCAGCCTGGTTTATATGCCCTAATTTCTCTACTGAAGTTTTCCAATCTAACGTTGGGAACAAGAGAAGTAATTTATGCAAAGATTCCATGGTTAACTAAGTTTGAGAAAATGGGCAATTTCTCAGAGCCTTTCACATAATAATTTGAATTGAGAGGTAACATTTTGACATTTTGGAGAATACTGTAGACAGTTCTACAAAAGCTCTAAACTTTTCTCCCAGGGACATCTTAAAAGCAGTAATATTTGACAGTGTCAGTCTAAGAAACATGTAAGCCCCAGTGAGGTGGCGGCTAGCACATCTGATTCTGAGAGGTCTACGGCAAAGTTCCAATAGCTGTACAAAAGTTATGACCAATCACACACAAGAATATTCACAAGAACCTTTTAAAATATGTGCTAAAACATTAGCTAAAATATGAATTTACAATGATGTCAAATTTGATCTGCTTGTGGAAAATACTGTGTGATTTTTATGATAGGGAAATAAAGTTTCTTTCATACTGTGATAGTGATTTGACTCAAAAAAGGAACAATTTAGTTATTGCATAATTACAACACCTCATCTATATCCCAGAACTTGAATTGTCCAATTTCTAAAATGAAATGAAAATATACAGATTCTTAAAACAAGACTACTGAACAAGCATTAAAAAGTAGAAATATATTCCCAAATAAATTCAACAAAAGTGTTTGTTAATACTTTATTAGTATTTTCTAATGGACAGAACATAAACAAACAAAATAAAGCTTTTAATTGTTTTAGTTAATAAAAATAACTGACCTTCTGATTGTTTGTCCTTTGTTAAAGAAGGAAAAGCATTGATAGACAGGCACACAATTGACACTTACTGTACAATGATATGTACAACGTATCTTTTTAATAATTATAATCCTAAAATGTGCTCTTTATATTTTTCCCTTGTAATACAGGAGCCATGCTCCTACAAGCGAATTTTACTACTAATAAAAGAATTTTACAAGGAGTGACAAAAAGACTTTTAAAACAAGTCCTTAAATAAGAGGATGCAGCAACAACGGAATGTAAGTTGTCGGGTTAAGAAGACAGTTGAACTACATCTCAAAACATTAAAAATTCATTTATTTTACAATTACTCAAATACACATGCATCAAATGAAAATATTGCACAAAATTAACAGTTTAGATTGTGAAATTTATATTATTCTTAATTTTTTAAAAAATTGGTACACTTTGTGGTAGTACTTAACTGTTTGATTTTTTTTTTAAAACATCAGCAGCACAAACTTAAAATGAGCAAAGTGAAATATTCCAGAAACTTTTTATTTGTCTTAAATTAAGGCTAACCAAGTGCATCCATTGGTCAATGGCACAATTTTCAGCAACTATTTGGAACATCCTAATTATAGGAAATGCTCATCTAATTGCTATATTTAAATCATACAATCAAGTTTTAGGTGAATGAACTGTGATGGTTTCTAAGTAGCTTACATGTTACCTAAAAAATAAAAATTAAAAAAAAACAAAGAATGATTAATTTTGAAGTTTCTTGCCTAAAGGCACAACTGACTTAAAAACATTCAGAAACGGAACATCAGAAGACATAAAGCCTCTTCATGTATATATGCAAAAATGCATTGAATGTCATAACTTTATTAAACATAGTACACTGTACTTGACTTAGGGTTAAATATTTTACACAGCCTGACCAAGTCATTCAGAAAGTCATATCTAGGCTTAGCATGACCACGGCTCTCTCTGATGTAAAACACCAATGTGCACAGACATGTGCACCACTGTTCATACAGACTACCATCTGACATCTCTGCTTTTGAAATATAAACTCTTTTGAACAAAAATTACTTTACAAACCTATTTACTCAATTTTTTTTTTTTGGTATGATTGCAGTTGTCTTGCAGGGCTCTGTTAGGAAAATTTGCTATTTGACATGTCCTTTCTTTCCCTGGTTGACAGCCAGTTTCCCTCACTTCACACAGAACATTTTCACATGCATATACTAGGCTCTTATGTGAATTCTTCTGTGCATCCTCGGGTCGGGGCAAGGGTGTACATGAAAATCATTGCACTTATGGCCATGCTGATGCTTCTATAGAAATGTTTCACACATCCCATTTTTAAAGCTTGGGGCAGAAAGATGGCCAGCGAGCGAGACACACTGAGTTGAAATATATCTTTTACCAGAGAAACAGAATCTTTTCTGGTTTGCAAGTTGCAATGGAAAGGAATTCACTTAGGAAATTCTGAAGACATGCAATGTATGCTGAGTATATGCATACTATATGTATGCACAACAGCATTATTAATAAATATGAGTATTATAAAGCTTTAAAGGAAGGCTTTATTCTGTCAACGGGCTTCACTTTTTAAGTAGGACCTAAGTGAAAACAAGATACTAATATCTTGTTCCAGTCTTAAAACTCCCAAATAACTGGGATACAAATACTCTGTCCCTTTATCTTAAGCACCCAAACATTCTTTTAATACCAGGATATTGGCTCAGTGGTCTGATTAAGTAGCTTCACTATTTTAAGGTTTTAGTGTTAAATATTTTTAAAACAAAAAGAGGTGATACATCCAAACCCTAAGTTAATGGAAGTATTTAAAACTATGCAGAAATCCTGCATACATGGTATATGAAGACTTCCCAGATGAACAAAATGGAGAGAGAACTAGGAAACACAGTGGTTTCAAAACTGGAAAAGGCATTTTGTTTTGTTGGTATAAAATTATATTAGGGACTTAAATGTATACACCAAAGGGTTTTATGTACTAGCTTTATTTAGAATTTTACATTATGCAGAATATAAATAAAAGCATATTTAAAAATAGTACAGTTCTGTTTTCATTATTTCTTTTCATATATGTACACAATAGAATTAGGCATCTGTATGTTTACATATGACTATTAAGCTCATTAATCCTTTGATTTGCTATTTTTGCAGTTACCTAAGGCATATCTAAATCATGTGATTTAAAGTTATCATATGGTAACTTTCACTAGAGTATTGTTTTCTTTTAATTTCCAATTTTAAGAAGGACAGAATATATTTGGCAGTTCTTCCAACAAATTATTTCCCTTCTGTATAATCAGTAATCTGTTAAAAGACAAAACTAATAATTTTGATACTTAAATGGGAGCTACCACATGCTTCCTTTTGCACAAAATGCCAAAAGAAAAGTTAACAGTTGAGTCCCATTCAGGCAGAGAAGAGCCCTTACAGCATATAAAAATTAAGTTCATGCCAGTGAACAATAAATCCAATCAAATTCTGGTTTTGATTGGTTTTATTTTATATTCAGTTTTACTTTATGCCACAAAACTGTAATTCTGGGAAGGGCTATTTCATACTTTCTGGGCATTCTGTTACTTTTCCCAGACCTGAAGCAGTCGTTTCAAAGATCATTCACCTGGCAAATTCACATGATACAAAATGCTGACACAGACCTACAAGATCTCTTGGGAAAACAAATCTCTCTAGATCATACACCGCACAGTTCCCACCTACTAGCAAATCAGTCAATTCATCTGTGAATCACTGCCTTGTGCTTTCTTCGGCTCTCATGTACTCTGGCACTTTGTCATCATCACTGCTGATTAGTTAGAAACGGAAGAGGTCAATTCCATTCGTGCATGAGGTGGGGGCAGTATCGTCTCCAGGTTGCAGATGATGCACCAAATCATTGAAGACATGGGAATCTCTCTTGGTAGTGGCTGGATGACAGACAAGGATGAGGAGAGCCAGTCTTATGGATGTACTAATCTATTCTGAGACACTAAAAGACTGGTGTAGATACAACAGTGTATGAGTTAAGCCCCAGAAGATATGTCCACACCATTAGTTCTGGACAAAATGAATACCAGCTTCATAGGTTGGAGTGTCACCTTTTCTGTAAAGAAGGCGCTTGAGTAGTTTGAAGTTTCTGTTTATATTTCTGCATCTGCTTTGACCGTGAATGCAGTTTGTTGAATAGTTCACGGAATTTATATTGTGGAAATAAAGTTTCTAAAAAGCCTTCCAAGAAAACATAAACCATTCTCCTATTTAGCTGGTTGTGTTGAAACATTTCAAAAACACGAAGAATACCTTTCCGTGTTGTCTCAGCTCCAATGATGTGCTTCAGTTCATCTAAATGAAGAGGGTAAAATACACTCAATTCATTACTCACACACAGGCAGTACACACTTCAACTATGATTTCCATTGAAAAATATGAAATAATGCCAGAGTAACTCCTAAGTCTAAGTAGTTGGTGAGTTAAAGCTAAATATTATAATAAAACATTGTGCATGCCAGCATCCCCTGTCCACTTAGACAACAGATATTTGAAAGATAATATGGTACAGCAGTTAGAATCCATATTGAGAGGTTCCAAATTGTAGTTCCAATACTACAAATTCACTCTGACTCTATTTCCTCATCTATTAAATCTACATTTCTAAGAACCAATGTTCCTATATCCATATGGATTTATAAGTCTTTAGTCAGATGTTAAAGTGAGGAAATTGCTTTCACAGAAAAGATGACTGGAGCAGATTTTCTACTGGGGCAGGATGCTGAGGAGAACAAAGAGATGAAGGATTCTCCTTGGTACACAGAACATCATAAGCAAACAAGTAGAAAGTGTAAAAGCAGACAAAACAGTTTGAGTGAATTTATTATGTCTGTAAGAGAAAGTGGAGACAAAACGGAAACGATGTCATGACTATGAGGGCAGGTCAGTTTGGTTTACCACGGGTTACCCCACAGATAAAGGACAAGCACACATGATTAACTGTTCATCATCAGGGGCCCAAGAGCATAAATATCATTTTCTATTTTAGAAAGAATTTCCATGTTCTCTCTGATAGGTAGTCTTTCTTGTTATCTCTTCAGGTATGCATACATGGGGGCAAATGTGGGCAAAACCTACAAAGGTAGAACTGAGCCAAAAGAAAACATGAAGAACAAAATGGTGGAAGCTAGTGGGAGGGAAAAATGTTAATTGTGAAGGGGAGAGGTTAGAGAGGAGGGCGGTGGGAACCAACAAAACTAAACTGCATTAAGAAATTTGAGTGAATGATACCTAAATCTCTGTAACCAACTAAAACAATTAAAAAAAAAAAAGAATATCCAACCTCTAAAATGTCTGTACCTAAAGTTATACAGCCTTCCCCACAAGGAGCAGAATGAAAAGGACAAAGTCAGTGTAGGTTAGTGTCACAGCTCTAAGTAGCTCAAATCAGACCAGCAAAATGCTGAAATATATGTTCTTTTTAGTGTTATGCTTTAATGAATAAACATTAATAACTGACCAATCATTTCTCCCTATGAAAATGGACTCATGTTCTCCCAGGCAAAACATTCTTCACAAAAATTTCACATCTCATATCTTAATAAGCCTATTCATCTGTCATATATTCTCTTTACTTCAAAACTAAATCATCAAAATGTTTCAAGGCAGAATGAAGAGGTAAAAAGCACAAGCTTTCAAATCATTCAGAGATGAACCAGAATCCTGTCACTTACTAGCAAAAAATCTCTGAGAGGTGACCCTGAGCCTGTTTCCACACTCACACTGCTCCAGTACTAATAGGGACTTATTTGTAGAACTGCAGGAGACACTGTTAAGAAGAATATATAAGAAACCCTAACACTGGGCTTGGTAGGTGGAACGCTATCATGTGATGGCTATCACAATAAAAATGAGCCAAACCAGCATGATCAACACTAACAATTCAGAAGAACTACAAGGTTTTAATCTAACATATTCACTCACCTGGCATAATTGCAAATAATTTTGTTTTTCCTGCAATTCTCGTTCTCATTCGAATAGCTTTATCTCTGCATGGCATGGTCTCTGCTAAAATGCCATTTGGCCAAAATGCATCTCTAAGAAGAGTAAATAACTTTTGTAAATATTTTCTTTTGTTAATGATATAAGCTGATAAAATAATTTCAAATTTCTATAGAAAACAAATTCAAACAAAAATTCCAAAATTTATGTGTTATATAAAATTTATATACTGATATTCAACAAACAATGATTTTATCGATTTTAGATATAACAGGACACACACACAAATAACAGGTAAATTCTGGCCTCTTTGAGTTCATAAATACTAGCAAAGACAACAAAATGGAATATGTAGACATTTGACAGACATTTAAACTCAAAACTGGGTACTTCCTAACTGAACATGCTACCCAAATCCCACTCATGGAATCCTGGCTGTGGTTCTCTCAGAGTTCAACAGCTACTCTCCCTTAGTTATTATGTCACTCTACTCCCCTTCTGACTCAACCAACATAGACTATATTTGATGTCCACAAGGTATGCCACACATGCATCACGCATCTTCCTTAACTTTAGAGTGCTACATTCTTGCTCTCTAATGTTTGGTCCAAAGGTATCTGGAGGGAACTGATACGAGGAAGCAAAACTCTGTAGAGCATTGTTCCTAAGCTGACATTGGGAACACATTGGAGTTTTAAAAAAACCCTACTGAGAAGACCTTCAGCCTGACTGATTATCAAAGCCAGCTCTGGAAAAGGGAGATGGGTACTATCAGTGCTCCCCAGGGATTCCAGTCCAGCAGCCAAGGGTGAGAACTACGGTTACAAAAGACCATCCCTTATGCCGAATTAAAGTGGGCATAACAGGGCAGGTAGTCCAAATATAAAAAGAAAACTTCAAAGCAGAAAAGCCAGGTCCCTCCCTTTCCATCATCAGAGCCTTCAAGAAAATTCCTTTCCCAATTCTCAATTTCATTCTAACAAAATACAAACAAAAACACCTGTCTGATAAATTAGAAGAGACTTAGAAAAAAACATATAAAGATCTGGGATCAAAGTCAAGTACAGTTAGTGTTCAATATTGACAGATCCCTGCCTGTTCCGTTTTCATTTCTCTACTCTGTGCTCTCCTGAAGAAACTGCACTGGATCTCCTACTCCTCAGCGACTTGACAGTGTGAGGCAGAAGTGGGACTCTACACATTTTTGTAGCATGGGCATATGAATTAATGTGCCAATGATACTTGGTTTGTATTATTTTTAAGTATAAGGCCACAGACAAAGACATACATATTTTTCTAAAATCTTTCACTTAAAAGTAAACAAAACTGAGACAACTGAGAAAAATTTAATCCTCACAGTTTGGATGGATTTACATGATCATGCTGTGTCTATGCTAACATTTCTATTTTCCCATTCTTTTTTTTCTGTCTTAGGTTTTGAAAATATGTTCTCATCTTATGTAGACAAGGCTGGCCCTTGTATTTGCTATGTAGTTGAGGCTGACCTTTAGCTCTTAAATTCTCCTGCCTCCTCCCAAGTGTAGGACTTCAGGTATGTGTCACGATATCCAACCTTCTATGCTAATATTTCAAAGATTTTAGAGTTGTTGTATTACAATAAATACTAAAACTATCATCTAAAACATCGATAAAGAACAATAGGTCTATGGGACAAATTTTTATTGTAATTCTTCCAACTCTTTGCTCATCACAACTTACTTTATGACCAGGAAGGAAACATAGCAGTGAAAGTTAAATATTAATGTTAATGAGAAGTAACAATGCTAAACTCTGTACTACCTGAAAGAAGACTGTGCCATAAGATATACCTGAAACGTTTCACTGAGTCTGCAACTTGCTCTGGCGAGGTCATCCAGTCAACATGATCAACTATTTTTCTGAAAGTGAAGATTTGAATGAGTAAGTTTAAACTTTAAAAGTGATTAAGCAGGGCTGGAGAGATGGCTCAGCGGTTAAGGCACTTGCCTCCAGTGCCTAAGGCCCCGGGTTCAATTCCCCAGTACCCATATAAGCCTGACACTCTCTCTCTCTCTCTCTCTCTCTCTCTCTCTCTCTCTCGCTCGCTCGCTCGCTCGCTCGCTCTCTCTGATTGAAAATGAATAAATAAAATATAATATTTTTTTTAAAAAAGTGATTAAGGCTTCCGGTTCAAAATGGCTGACTAGCAGACACGCCACGTCCCTTGGGTAACAAGGGTCAGGGTTTTCAGCAGGGATCCAGGACGTGGACATAAGCTGCAGTCACGCTCTGAGCTGCAGATACCTCCCAGCACAGGATTCTCACCAGTGGAAGCCTCCATCAAGGACCAGCGCTCGCTGGAGGCAGTGAGTTGTCATGAACCGGCAAGCCCGGCAAGAGCAGCCTCAGCCTGCCGGATGACAGACACTTTTCCTCAGCCTCTGCCGGCTTCCCTCGGGTTCCCTCCCTCTGCGTGTTCCGCGCCTCTATCCTGTCCCTGCCGGGCCCTTGAGTGTCTCTCATTTTCAACTTTTTTTTTCTTTTTTTCTCTTTTTTCTACTTTTCTTTTTCCCTTGTTCCTATGAAACCCCTCCCCCATCCTCCTGGTCTCCAGAGTATGTCCCGCCCCTCCAGGTCCTTGCTAATCCATATCCTTAATTTTTGTTTTTGTTTTTGACCTGTTGATCAGGACCTGGGATCATAAGTGGCCCCTCCCCCCAGGCCTTCAGGTCCCCAGGCTGTCTGCCCCACCCCTCCAGGCCCTTGCTAATCTATATCCTTGCTTACTCTTTTTTGTTTGTTTTGTTTTGTTTTGTTTTTGGCCTGCCAACCTGAACCTGAGCTCTTACGTAGCCCCTCCCCCCGGGATCCAGATCTCCAGCACATCTGCCACCCCTCCAGGCCCTTGCTAATCCATTTCCTTGCTTAATTTTTTTGTTTATTTGTTTTGACCTGCCAACTGGGACCTGGGCTCTTAGAGAGCCCCTACCCCTGGCCTCCACATCTCCAGCACATCTGCCCAGCCCCTCCCTTCAGGTTTTTGCCAGTCTTTTTTCTTGTTTACTCCTTTATTTTATTTTTTCCCTATTTTTTCTCTTCCCTTTTCTTTTTCTTCCCTCCTCTGTGGTACTTTCTGCCCACCAAAAATTGAGGCTTCCTTGAGACCTTACCCCTATGGTATTCCCCACCTGTCTATCCTCACAGTTTCCCCAACCCCGGCTCCCCATGGTACCCCAGCCCACTGATTCTGTGTAATCCCCAAGCGCTGGTCCCTGAGGTATCCTCAAACGCCGGGTCCTGCGATTTCACCACGTGCCCAACAGCTCCTGTGGTTTGCCCACAACCTGGTTCCCACGGTTTCCCCACGTGATAAATAGTCCTTGGGCGGCAGTGACAGGCAGCTGACACCCTACCCCATTGTACCTTACCCCTAAGGGGCCCCGCACCCCCTAGCAGGCTACATAGGACCTGGCACCCCACCCTCTGCCTACATAGTCCCAACAGCCCCACACCCTCCTCTAACAGGGTACCCCCAGTATCACCATCAAAGTCCAGCCAGTGATCTGAGGGCACACACACTCACAGATTAAACAAGTGAGTGCCCAACCCTACCTGTGGAGTCCAGTGTACTCCCAGAACACACTAGCAAAGTGAAATCAGATCAAAGGCATCCCACCAATCAACGCAACTGGAATCGAAATGGGCAGACCTCAATGCAAGAATATATCACCAGCTGAGGAAACCATGCCAAATGGCAACAACGATGCTACCAAAGAGAGTGAGCAGAGTCAGACCCAGGAAGACAAGACAATAAACCCTGCTCATACTGGTACAGATCTTGAGGAAATCTTAATGTCAGTCATGCAAGCAAAGATGGACCAACATATTGAAAAAGTTCAAAGTCAGCTCATTAGCTTTGCCACCAGGCTTAATATAATTGAGGAGAATCTAATGGACTTCAGAAAAGACATATCAGAACTAAAGACAAACCTGCAAACTGAAGGTATCAAAAACCAGCTTTCCAAATTAACTGAAGACATCTGCAAATATAAGAATGACTGTCAGGAAGAAGTAATTAAATCAAACCTTGAAATGAAAAAACACATCTCAACAGGATGATGGAAGCAACCCAAAAAGAAGTAGCGGAAAACAAAAACCATCTTGAAATAATAAGAACGTCCCTAGAATCTCTTACTAACAGGATTAACCACTGGGAAAACAGAACCTCAGACATGGAAGACAAAACAGAGGAAAATTCGTGAGAAATCAGAAATTTGACAAAATTCAAAAGAGCAAGTGAACAAGACTCAAGGGAAATGTGGGATACCATAAAAAAACCTAATCTCAGGATCATGGGGATCCCAGAAGGAGAATAAAACCAAGCTAGGGGCATAGAAAATATTTTCAACATAATTATGCAAGAAAAATTTCCATACTTGGCAAGAGATAGACCTGTACATCTAAAAGCGATATGGACGACCCCAAACAAATTGGACCAAAAGAGGAACACCCCAAGACATATCTTAGTTACAATGCCTAGTATTGAGGATAAAGAGAGAGTCCTTAGAGGAACAAGAGAAAGGAAACTCACGTATAAAGGAAAACCCATCAGAAACACCTCAGACTTCTCCAGAGAAACTTTAAAAGCCAAGAGAGCTTGGAACAAAGCGATCCTAGGCCTAAAGAAGTACGGATTCCAACCTAACTACTGTACCCAGCAAAGTTATCCATCATAATAGATGGAGAAACGAAAGTATTCCATGAAACTAACCAGCTCTACAGTTACTTGAACACAAAGCCAAACCTTCAGAAGATACTTCACGAGATATCCCACGTAGATGAGACAAATATCTGACCTAAGGAAAGGAACAGAGAATAAGCAAGGTAACACCAAAGAGATAACAAAACAGCTCAGATACCAACGTCCATATTCTCTCCAACATGGCAGAGTTTAAAGCAAACCTCACAGTTATAACTTTGAATGTAAATGGATTCAACTCTCCTATAAAAAGACACAGGATCGCAGGTTGGATCAGTAAAATGGACCCTTCCATCTGTTGCCTTCAAGAAACACACCTTATCACTAAAGACAGCAACCTACTGAGAGTAAAAGGGTGGAAAACATTTTCCAGGCATGTGGAAATAATAAAAAAGCGGGTGTAGCTACTCTAATATATGACAAAATAGACTTTAAACCAATAGCAATAAAAAAGGACGATGATGGTCACTTCCTACTCGTCAAGGGAACGATACAACAGGAAGACATTACTATAGTAAATATGTATGCACCAAATGCAAGGGCTGCTCAGTTCATTAAGCATAAATTACTCAAAAGCAACACCATCATAGTAGGAGACT
Source organism: Zapus hudsonius (assembly GCA_004024765.1). Classification (NCBI taxonomy): domain Eukaryota; kingdom Metazoa; phylum Chordata; class Mammalia; order Rodentia; family Dipodidae; genus Zapus; species Zapus hudsonius. The sequence goes on from PVHP010025013.1 coordinate 24,362, forward strand.
TTAACACTCCACTGTCATAACTAGACAGATCGACCAAACAAAAGACAAGCAAGGAAATAAAGTTGCTAAATAGCACCAAAGACAAGCTAGGGATAACAGACATCTACAGAACATTCCACCCCAAGGACACAGATTACACACTCTTCTCAGCAGCGCATGGAACTTTTTCCAAAATTGACCATATACTGGGCCACAAATCATCCCTCACTAAATTCAGAAAGATCAATGTAATCCCCTGCATCATATCAGACCACAATGCATTAAAGGTAGAATTAACAACGGTACAGGATCCAAAAATTTCAACAGATACTGGCAACTGAACAACTCGCTCCTGAACAATGAATGAGTCAGACAAGAAATCAGACAGGAAATCCAGAACTTCCTAGAAACAAATGATAATGAGGACACAACCTTTCAGAACTTGTGGGACACAATGAAGGCAGTTCTAAGGGGTAAATTCGTTGCACTAAATGCCTTCATAACAAAGACAGAGAGGTCTCAAATCAACCAACTATCCTCACACCTAAGGTCGTTAGAACATATGGAAAAATCCAACCCTAGGAGCTTGAGACGCAAGGAAATAATTAAGATCAGAGCTGAGATTAATGAATTGGAAACAAAGAAAACAATTGAAAAAATAGACAAATCAAAGAGTTGGTTCTTTGAAAAAGTCAATAAGATCAACAAACCCCTGGCCAATTTAATCAAACGAAAAACTGAGAAGGCCCAAATTAACAAAATAAAAAATGACAAGGGTGAAATCACTACTGATCCTGAAGAGATTGGAAGAATCATCAGGTCATACTTCCAAAACCTCTACTCTGCAAAATTAGAGAACCTGGATGTAATGGATAAATTCCTGGACACCTACCAACTTCCAAAGCTCAGACCAGAGCAGATAAAGATCCTAAACAATCCGATAACAATCACAGAGATTGAATCGGTAATCAAGAACCTCCCCAAATGGAAAAGCCCAGGTCCAGATGGGTTCTCAGCTGAATTCTACCAAACCTTCATCATAGAACTGAAACCTCTCTTTTTGAAGATTGTCAGGGACATAGAAAAAGAGGGTAGACTCCCAAACTCCTTTTATGAAGCTACCATCACCCTAATTCCCAAACCAGGCAAGGATGTAAGAAGAAAAGAAAACTACAGACCCATATCCCTGATAAACTTGGATGCAAAAATCCTAAACAAAATCCTAGCAAACCTAATACAAACCCACATCAAGACTGTAATTCACCATGACCAAGTCGGCTTCATCCCAGGGATGCAGGGATGGTTCAACATACAAAAGTCGATAAATACAATTCACCACATTAACAAACTCACCCGCAAAAACCACATGGTCATCTCAATTGATGCAGAGAAGGCTTTTGACAAAATTCAACACCACTTCATGTTCAAAACCCTGGAAAGAATAGGCATACGACGGCCTATACCTCAACATGATAAAGTCAATATACAGATCTCCTAAAGCACAAATCATCCTCAATGGGGAACGACTCAAGGAGTTCCCACTTAACTCAGGGACAAGACAGGGATGTCCACTCTCACCACTGCTATTTAACATAGTGCTTGAAGTTCTAGCCCAAGCAATAAGACAAGAGAACAACATAAAAGGGATACAAATCAGAGAGGAAGAAGTCAAACTATCCCTCTTTGCAGATGACATGATCTTATAT
>PVHP010025014.1:0-25919 GCA_004024765.1 Zapus hudsonius
ACCTTTCTAGAGAGGAGTGACAACATTTGCTCTGAATGAAGGGACTGAGACAGTATGCAGAGCATATTCCAGGAAAAAAATGCAGTACTATAGCCAAGAGAACATGCAAACATTTCACATGTTTGATGACAAAAGAACACTGTGGTCTAAGGCAGAAGATTCATCCAGGGAGAAGAGTTGTGGGGGTCCCACGTAGCCTTCACACCCTGGAGCAGGCTTGAGCAAGAGCAGTGTAGAGAAGTTTTCTCAGTCTCCTGGACATCTTTTTAATGGGAAAATACAAATACATGACTTGGGAAACTTCATTTTCTAAGTGAGAAGCAGCAGCCCCTGAAAATGTGTGCAGCAGCTGTGACTGACCACTTGTCTTTGAAGTATTAATCATTTAACCAATTCATCAAGTCTGTCTCAATTTTTGATATATTCTTAGGTCTAGTTAACTGGTCCTTCTATACCTGTGAAGAGATTTCCACCTTTACCTAGATATTAAATGTTGGAGCACTTTCTGCAAGCTACGCTTTAAATGGATATTTCCAGTTACATAATCCTTTCCTCACCTGCTTCCTAAGCTCCTTGCTGTTTATATTCATGTTTCATGTAGCCATATATTCAAAGACAAAGCATAAAGTATGTCTCCAGCCTCGCCTGTCTGCTTTCCTAAGTTATATGTGGTGGACAGTAGCCAAGAGTAGGAGGTATTTCCCTGCAGAAGGAGGAGGTGCCTTCCTCACAGCATCACTCTTCCTCTCCTTGCTTAGTTGCACAAGAACTTTAGATTCAGAGATGGTCTCTATCAAGGATGCTTTCTCTCACGGAAGGCATCCTTTGTAGGACTCAGAACTGAAATATGGTCTGCCTGTGTCTTATAAAAATTGTAAATAACTTATATTTACTAAGTGTTATGTATACATTGCCCAAGGGACTTATAATACAGCAGAAAGCATGCATAGTCATAAAACCAACACTCAAGTCAGTGGCTTCCTTTACAAGGCTGCTTCCTCTGGATTGAGTGGGATTATTGCTTTCTTGAATCTGGCTGTTACAGAATCACCTGCAGCAGGCCCTCAGGGAACTGTGGGTGGGTGGGAGGGCTCATAAGGCTTCTCTGCTCATGTAGGATACATAAGAGGTAGGGTACTCTTCTATAGAGTGGGTGGCCATAAATTGTTTAGGAGACCCCAGTGCTAAAGATTTTATGAGTGATCACCCACTGACATGTAGTTTTTCATTGATGCAGCTGCAGAGTTACTTGTGATATGTAACCCAACTAAATTCATTGGTTCACCAGAATGGTTTTAGATTAAATCTTTTCTTTGGTCTTCTGCCCTTTCTATTGGGTAGGTAGAAATACACTCACCAGGAAAATTCACATAAATGGTACTCAGAAAAGAACCCATAGAGTATATGTTAAACTGCTTTGCTATATTAAAAGAGAAAAAAAGAGAGAGTAAGTGATTAGGAAAAGTAGACTGTATTTTTCAACTCAACGAATATTTGAACAAAATGGAATGAAGGAGAAGTTACTACAAATATGTACATCAAATTAGCCCAAGCAGAGACCGTGGACAAGAAAGGAGGAGTAGTCTTACCATGGTTGGTAAGGTTCAGAATCATCAGGAACATCAGTGTGATTAGAAGTGAGTGAGAAAGCAGGATGTGAGCTGAGCAGATGTACCAAGGGCTGAGTTCATGGATACTATATGGAAGAATGGTTTTTGAGATTTGGGGTGTAGTTTGAGCATGCCAGGGAGCAGTGTATGAAGAAGTTAGTGTCCATGGCACAAGGCGCCCAGCCTAGGGCAGTTCAGAGTGGAAGGAGAGGCACTTGTTAGGAAGCAACTGGACGATGGTGTGCCTGCCTGAATTGGGAAAACAATGATAAAGAAAAAGATGTCAGGATCACAGTGCATCCTGACACAAGAATCGACAGAACTCATTGAATCAAAGCTGACTCTCAAGCTACTTAAGCAACTTTTAAATGGTAATATCACACTGGAAGGTAAAGAGCTGAGGAAGACTTGTGCTTCAGATATATTAACTTCATGATATGATTTAAACATCCCAGTAGAAATATTGAATATGTAGTAGTATGACCGAGTCATCAATTTACGATTAAGGTCTTTATTTGCCTGGTTGGCTGAACACAAATTTCATCTTTAAAAATATCAAAACTTAAAGAACAAACATAAGACTATAACTTCTTCAAGATAATTTGAAAATTGCTGCTTGCGTTTTAAAGGAAGCATGTCTGAGCCACAGTAATTGGCTTGTATTTATGCTGTCATCTGAGAAACTTTTGAGTGAGCATAAACCTATATAGACAGTCTGGCCCTGCAAAGTGGCAGACTGAAGTGGGTACTAAATGAACACTGGATATTTTGTTTTTCTTTTCTTTTGGTAACCAAGATAAAAGGAAAAGAAAATGACAGCAATGTAGCCTTTGGCACAGTGTAACACTGAAGAGAATTTATAGAACACAATTTGATAAACAGTCTAACAGCCAAGAATTAGGAAAAATGAGAAAAAGCATATAGCAGGAAGAGCAACAGACAGAGAATTAGCCTTTGTGTTCTGGCTCCTTCATAAACAAATTCTGCAACCTTGGGACAATATGTTCATTTCTCTGTCCTTCAATAACATCTACTCTAAAAGGCTACACAATCTTACTATTTTTCTGAATTCAAAAGAAATCAGTCTTATTTTCTTGGTCACTTAGCTTTTGAAGGGCTCTGGTTGTGTTGCAGGCTTACTTTATTTGAGGGCAGCAATATTAATACATTTTTCAGAAATTCCTTCACCTGGGCCACATGCTATTAGTGCAATATTGTTCTCCTACCATCCAAAATTAATATGTCACCCTCTTTAGCTACGTATTTAATAGGGAGTTCAACTTATGTAAGCTTTTATTCATTGCTTAGCAATTTTGCTGGGAATGAAATTAACTGCAACCATCAAGGACAATGTGTCAATGAATGAGAATTGCAGGAGGGAAGACTGCACTAGGATGTTTAAAGAAAAATTCCATGATTGCTCTTCTCTGCATAGATTCTAAAAGGCAAAACAAAAAACATCATGAATGTAGTAGGGGCACTATCATTAATTAATAATGAAAGAATAATCTATGTAAAATGTAAAATTTAAAAGTATATTTAATAATCACATATAACATAGTATTTCTGAAATTTATAACAGCAGAAACTAGATGGTCTTAACAGTCAAGAGTTGCTTATTTCCCCTTTTAATATGCAGTCTTCCAATAAAAGATATTAGAGTATTCTACAGGAAGTGGTATGCATCCTGTTTAATTAATGAGGATATGATACTATTAAATAATGTGGAAATTATGAATAAATTAAAATTATATTTTATCAATCATATCGATATTTATCACAATTTTCAAATGGTATTTATCATACTTTTCAATCTTTAAACTTTTTTCAAGGTAGAGTCTTGATCTGGTTTAGACTGTTATGGATTTCACTATGTAGTCTCAAGGGGGCCTTGAGCTCATGGCTATCTTCCTACCTCTATTTCCCAAGTTCTGTGATTAAAAATGTACACCACCACACCCAGCTCTGTCATTTCATTTTCTTTCTTTTTAAAAAAACTAATCCTTTTTTTCCCTTGAGAGGGTATGGTTTCACTTAACTTGATGATCCATTTTGTTGCAAAACCATGAATTTTGTTTGTTTTCTCTTTTTTACATTCTACTACTTTATTGGACCTTGGTTATGGATATAAATGAAACAAGACTGTATTAGTCAGGGTTTCCTAGAGGAACAGAGTTGAGAGAACAGATTGTAGTTCTTTGACCACTATTATTCTTGTTGCAGTGCTAGACTTCATTTATTGACTTTCATAGTTTCTTAGAGAGATGAGAATAATCTGTCTTACAGAAAGTAAGTCTTTCTCCAGGAACAGGGAAGATAAATGAGTCAGTAATTGCTTCTGTGCAAGTATGAGGACCTGAGTTCAGACCTCCAGCATCCATGTTAAAGGCAGACATGGTGGTGAGCCTATAATTGCAATGCATGGAAGCCGGAGAAGAGTGGACACCTGGTTTTCTAGAGCAAGATGGCTAGTTGTATTAGCTTAATCTGTGAGCCAAGCAAAAGAACCTAATCTCAATAATTAAGATGGGGAGAAATTTAGGAAAATAGTAGATAGTTCTCTCCTCACACATAAGCACACTTGTGCACACATACATGCACACACACACACACACACAGAGGAGGAGGACATGCATACACACAGGCATGGTCACCACACATATACATGCCAAAATTAGGTTTAGCTTATTACTTGTCACTTTTCTTGTGTCTCTCAACTGTCCTTCCTGTTCTGCTTAATAATCATTTCCTTTTTTTCTTTTATTTCTATAAAAATCTAAAGTTCTTTCTACTTCACAATTGTACTTTCTCCAAGCACTTTCACTGTTAATTTCTTACATGTAAAATTTTTCTCTATTTTCAATATAACCTAATGAACTTTGTGACATTGACCCACATTTACTTTTTCAGACACCTTTATAGTTGCTCTAATATAATTTAATAAATATTTCACCTTGCCCTAAGCATATATTAGATACTAGCTCTAAATTCTATTAAATCCTCAAGTGCATTTCTGTCAATTTGAGAAATATGTAGTTTTTATTCTTTGCATTATACTTCTGGTCTAATACCATTATTATATTTTTAATTTTAAACTGCTATGTATTCTAAAATATATTTGACTGATTATTTGATAATGTTCTTTCTTCAGCTGTGCATATTTTTAAATTGTCCCTATGTTAAGAAAAAATACAAGTCGATAAGTAGGTAACATACACAGGTGAACTCAAATCAAAATATTATCAAGCCAGATGATAAATTGTTGTACCTTACATGTAAGTTGCACCCTTTCCCTCATGGTAAACACGTTATACAATTTTTATATTATTTCAGAATATGTTCATGCACATAAAATGAATACAACCTATACCTTCTGTTGTGGTCAGCTTTCTAGTTGCTGCGCAGAAAGAACCCAAACAAAGCGCCTTGTGGAGGAATGGGTTTATTTGGCTTGTGGACTCGGGGGAAGACTCCATCCTGGCAGGGAAGGCAATGGCATGAGCAGAGGGTTGGACATCACCTCTTCCACAGCACTGGAAATAACGGCAGGAAGGTGTACCAAACTCTGGCAAGGGGAAGCTGGCAAATAACCCCATAAGCCCACCCCTGACAACACAGCTTCATCGAGGTTGTAAAACCCAAACTGCCATCAGCTGATTGATCTTTCAGAACACATTCATTTGTCTGTGGGGAACACCTGGATCAAACCATGACACCTTCCCTCTTTCACACAATGTACAATATCACTGAAATCTCAAATAAGTCCACAATGTGGAATGTAATTCTTATACTATTCATTAAGAATGCATAGGATGCCATTACTGACTGGAATCTGAACACTCCTCCAGTATTGTGGGTATTGATTATGGCCATTAAAATAGCCTTGTCTGTCCTCTTCTCTTGACATGTGACATTGCTCCAGAGATACCCATTTTTTTCGAAGGACATGAAAATGCATGTCTTTGCAAATGACTCTGGGGTGAATGATTCTCCATTTAGTACAGAAATTATTATTTGAACGAAGGGGTAGCATAGTAGACTAAGACATAACATTTCTAGGTTCATGTCATACCAATTATTAGTGGCATGATCCTAAGGAAGTCAATTGAAATCTTTAAGTTTAATTCATTACCACCAAATGATCTCAATGGCCTTAATAAGACCAACTGTATATATGAAAGCATTTTGTGTGTTGAAAAGTATAATGCAGATGTACTTTAAAATTAGTAAAATGTATTTTTAAATATTTTATTTTTGTTTATTTATGTGCTTGTTTATTAGAGAGTGAAAGAGGCAGACAGCGAGGGAGAGAAAGGGCATGCCAGTGTCTCAAGGCTCTGCAAATGAACTCCAGACACAAGTGCCACCTTGTGCATGCGGTTTTTTTTGTGTGGGTCCTGGGGAATCGGACTTGGGTCCTTCTGCTTTGCAGACAAGTGCCTTAACTACTAAGCCATCTCTCCAGCCTGTGAACTGGGTTTTGATAGAAGTCAAAGAGGAAAAAGAATGATGTTTGCAGGCCATGGAAGAAAAAAAGAATCAGAGTTTTCCAGGAGAAAAAGCAGAGAGAGAGAGAGAGAGAGAGAGAGAGAGAGAGAGAGAGAGAGAGAGAGGAACAACAAGAGGAGAAGGAGGAAGAGGAAAAGAGAGAGGTAGGAATGAAGAAAGGAAGGAAGGAAGGAAGAAAGGAAGGAAGGAAGGAAGGAAGGAAGGAAGGAAGGAAGGAAGGAAGGAAGGAAGGAAAGAAGTTATTTCCATGGACTCTTGGCAAAATTGTTCCAGTCATGTCAGGCTGCGAGGTGAACCATGAAGGACCAAACCCACATGGTCTGTCTGGCCCAGACTTGCTCACCTTGCAGTTGAGTACAGTATAGAGCTTAGCTGATGGTGGTGATGGTGGCACAGATAGGAGCCTTTGGAAGGGCTCATGGCAAGGGGCAGCAGAGCACTGCGCTCTCCAGGTATTGATCCATGGGGCTCTTTCTGAGCTAGGGATACTGCAGAATGTGGCCTGTGGGATTAAAGGAGAGTTGCACAATTTTAGCATTAGGATCCAGTCAGGTTGTTCGCACTGTGTCTTGTGGAGAAGGGCAAATGAACTGATCACAATGACGCTGTTAACCACAGCAACAGGAACTCCTGCTGGTGTTCGACTCCAACTCCAGAAGACACTTGAAGTGAAGGATTGATCCTTCTTTGGGGATGAATGTATTCCAAATCTTTCTACATAGAGATTAAAAAATAGTATTCATGCTGGGAGGTACAGCCTCCTCTCATCCCAAACTCTGTAAATTGCAGATGTTGTTTTCATGGTCTCTCTGTGTCTGAGGAGTTTGTCCTGAACTCTTCCATAAAGCGAGTGTGCTGAGGATGTCATGTTACCTAAGAAGTACACTTTGACCTGATGGCCTTTCCACATGATCTCCAGCAAGAGGAATATCTGAAAAAAAATGTATCTCATGTCTGTTGTCAAATGTTGAGAGACGAAGTCCAAAGAATGATGTTCAAAAATGTTTGTGTAAGACAGAGGATAAGGTCAATCCTTGTTCTTGACCCTACCATCTCTGAACTGGTTTTACTGCCCTTCAATCAACACTAAGAGTAAGGAAACATAATACGATAAACTGTGTTTCTGCTTTGCTCAGATGTGATTTGATTGTTTGCATTAAGCATATAAAACAGTGCCGTCTTAGGAAGAAATATACTAAGTAAATACACTAATTGTCTACTTTGCGCCCCAAACAATACTAGTTTCCAGGGAATAGCATATGATAATCTGGTATATATAAATATAATAACACATTATTATATTGCATATAGCTTATATATGTTATATAGTGTTTCCTTTCAATTAGTTTTCTATCATATCAGGATCTCTTATCACTCGAAATGTGTTGCCTAATATGTACTTAAGCAATTATAGTCACTGTATTACACTGTAAATTATTGCAATTACACTTTGTATTTAATTCACATCAATAGTAATTATTGTATTTGATTGACCATTCTTAACTTAGAGTCTAAAATTGGGGGGAAATGTTGCTATTTTAATTGAAAAAGATAAGCCATAGCATTTACCCAGCAACTCAGTGCCCTTCCCCTGGAAGGACCTGCTCACATCTCCACCTGGTATGCTTGTTATTTCCACCTGTTCCACCAAGGGCTCTTCTTACCATATTTCATCTCCATGACCTGGATAAGGCTTTTTCTTCTGCAATTTCCTCCCTCTGCATAGTATTCTCTCCCTGTAGTAAATTTCCTTTTGGTTGCGTGTCTGCCTCTATGTTCAGAAAGTAGAATTCATAACGATTTTGTAAGGTTCTAGGCCTACTTTTTAAGAAAAGCTGATTTCATTATTCCTGTATGTTCTGACAACAGTTGCCCATGGGAAGTGATAGCACATCATTCCCAGCATCTTGACATGACAACAGAATGATGAGCTCCAAGGAAGACATATATATAATACAAGCCGATTTTGTTCCTTGATGACAGCCTAATCAACAACTGCAAAAATTTTTCCCCTATGTTATAGATTTCTTTTGTTTCTAAATAGTAGAAAAAGTTCTAGAGAGCTAGAGTTCATATCTTCAGATATTTAGTATCTTAAAACACCTAAAGAAGGGAAGGATCTGAGGCTTAAAAATAGACTGAATTCTAAGGTTGAAGATGTGATTAAAAAAAAAAACAGAAAAAAAGCCCTTCTCTCCAATTCTAATCTCTTCTTTTCTTGGGTATTCAGTATTCTTTCACTGGCTTTCAAAAGATTCTTTTTATAATTTTCAAACTACCTTCAACAAGTATTCATGGATAATAGCTCCCAAGCTCCTACTCTGTACAAAATAGTACTCAAACAAATACAGAATATTATCCTCTGTAGTCTATTCTCAGGGAAGAGATTTAATAAGCCAATTGAGTACATAGTTGACCTTTGAACAACACAGGTTGGATATACCCATCTACTTATAACCAGATTCTTTTGGGATTTGCATCTATTTGAGAATCACAGATAATCCCTATATCCTACAAATAACAGAAGTAATATAAAACATTGCATCATTAATGCATTCAACATATGCCAATGACAATCTTTACACTTATTGCCATAAAACTTACAGGTCTATTATGAAAAGTTAAATATTTGTCAAAACTTATGCACACAAATGCAGGCTTTCTATGGCAGGTGCCAATCTCAGAGGGAAGAAATGTAAGCAAACATAAATGTGCAGTGTTGAACTGTGGCTGCATAAAAGTAATGGAAACATATGCTGTACTATTGTGCAAACTAGGCTGGCACCTCCGATCCTCCTGAAGCGACTGCAAGTGTGTGAATAACAAGTTAAAAATGTCACTTCACAAGAAGTTTGTCTCACTAGCAAATATCCTACTTTAGTACTTATTACCTTTGGGCATCTTTCATCTTATATATGTATGTGCAATATTTGTTCATGAGTTATTTATGTTATTGTTAAGGCTTCCCATTAATAGTACACTATCAGCCATTATCTATTAAAACAATTAAGAAAATAACAATGTGTGGAGTTTTATTGATAAAGCAGAAACTGAATCACAAAGAACCATGAGCAGTGAACTCTAATTGTGCAAACTGTCATAGTTATCATCACATTGAGGAGGGTTCAACTTCATCACAACCTTGAGTCACTAGGCTGCCTTCACAGCCACCTGCTCACATTCAGCATTGTGAATGCAAAGCCCAGCACCACGGACAGCAGCACAGAAAGTTTGCTTCAGAGAAACAAGGTTATCACAAATATTTGGCCAACAGCATTATTCAATGTAATAAAGAAATATAGCTAAATCACCTGAAAAAAACCAAAAGATATGTATTTGTGAATCAGACTTCAATAACAACTGTCTCAATGAGATACTTTTTCAGTATAGAAAATGGAGAGATGAGTGGGAAGTGGGAAGAGAAGAGGGTGTCCAAACAGCAAGTCTAACAGCCTTAATGATGCTTTATTTGAAGGCACTATGCATACAGTAGATCGTAATCATCATAGATGCTATCCATGCTGCAGATGCTCACTACAGAACTACTAGCAGAATTCACAGAATGGTGTTGAAAGGATAGAAGGCATGAATGGAAATTGCTCACAGAGGCCAGACTACACTGTAGTACAATGTTACTTCATGGCAAGATGGTATGTGGGGCCACCAGAATATTCCAACTATTGCATGCAAGGTGAGTGATGGGGGGCTGCAGATCATCAGTGTGTAAGGAAGCGAGGTAGACCAGTGATTACAGAGCAAACTCAGCAGGGACTCTTTCCCAAAGATGCCCAGAGAAGACATCAATGAAGAAGACAAGGGTTATAAAGGAGCTGAGACCTAACTTTGCCAACAGCCTTGAGGTGGATACTGTTGTAAATCCAGCTCACAAGGTAAATTCTAAGAAAACCCTAAAAAAAATCCAGCCCACCAGATGAGAACTTGTTCACTGCAAAAGCTGAGTAGGGTGGGATCAGATAGATATCAGTTTAGTATTCCTACCACCGCCTGATCATGGCACAAGAAACAGATATGAAATTGTAAAAATAAGATGATGGAATGGAGCTGAAGATCTCAAGTGACCTAGAACTATCTTCGTTATCTATGCAGAAAGAGGGTTCTAGTACTTTTTATTTAAATATGCCTTTTGTTTGGTAGTGAGAAATGTGTTTTTTAAGTTTGTTTCTTTTTTTTTTTTTCAAAATGGGTCTTTACAGATTTAGAATTGCTAATTTTAAGAACATCCTTTTTAAGTATTCAAGTATTAAAAGATTACAACTTTTAAGCCAACAAAACATAAGTATTTGTTAACAAAGATCTCAAAAAGTTTAAAGAAAATAAAGATACAAGTGGATTTTTGATTGGGGATCCAAATCCCTTTGGTGTTCAGGGTCAACTTCCTGACCTTCAAAAGTCATTTGAATTTATCTGGGTGAAGGTTCATGCTGCAAAAACACTTCTACCTCTGCAGGTCTTCATTACATGATCTTCTACAGAGAACATCACTATTCAGATATTATATACTTTTTTCATAGGAAATTTTTCTAAGCTCATACATTGCTCCATCAGTGGCTACATGAAATGAGTCAGGGACTGTCCAAGATAAGGGCAAGGTGTAACCAAAAAGGTAAATGAATCCAATAATCATTACAGTGCAAAGGGAATATTTAAGCTATTGTTTTTGTACCTCTCATTATATTTCATCATTTATTTCATCATTTTCTGTCTTTAAAGATTTCAAGGCCAAGACTATGACTAAGTCAAAATGTTCTCATCTTTAGACTACGAAACACATTTTAAAAATATGCTAAATTCAAATTTTACACATGCACACATGCACACACATACACACATTTCACTTTCTATTAAGACAAAGATCATAAAATTATAAAAATGGAAAATGTTCTTGGAATATAGCTTATAGATAAAAGTAGATATATTAGTTTTATCTAATTTAAGTCTTGTTGTTGAACTTTTTTATCCAACATTTAGGAATGTTACTAGTGGTAAAAACATAGTCATAATGGAACCTTAAAACACAATATGAAGATTACATTCTGAATCTTTAATACTGTTCACATTGAATAAAATGGATTCAGGAAGATTACTCAATTAGTAAAATTCGCTATATTTATTCAATGCGATTTCTTACTTTTTTTTCTACTCCAGAAAGAAATGTTGTAATGAAGTTGAAAATATCATAAGACAATTGTTCCTGTCAGACCCAGGCATTATTAGTGTGGGGAGTGATAAGAGATTTCCTATCTACATACCTGGGAAAAATAAAATTTCAAAGGCTTTCCAAAGTACAAAATATTATTTCTAAATATATTTATATATTCTTAAGTAATATACTAAATATATAATATATTTATATAGATAATATATCCTTAAAATATATTATTTCTTTTTTAAAAATATATATTTATTGTCCATAATGTGTTACATTATTTAGAGGGCAAACAATGCATTGTTATCCCGAATTCCCCAATTCTACCCCTCCCCATCCCTGATCAGTTGGATATCCTCCTCCGTGGGCTGTCTGTATTAGTCCTTGTGGCAAGGGATCCTGGATATCCTATTACTCAGCCCGGTCTTCCTGGCCCAAGTGTGTTGTTACTGATGGGTGCCATGCCTCTGGACAGTCTCCCCACCACGGCTCTCACAATCTTTCCTCCCCCTCTTCCGCTCAGTTCCCTGAGTCGTGGTGGGTGAGTAATAAGGCTGCTTTAATGTTGTGAGCTTAGGGGTCCTTGTGTTGAAAATCCTTGGTTTCTGTCTCAGTGGCCTATCCTGTGTTGATTGAATGGCTGTGGTTATAGGTCCCTTGTTCATCTGTCATTGTCTGCTGGGTTCCCTATGGATCCTCCCCAATATATTCCACTCAGTGAGGGGGAACCCTTGATTGGAAATGGGGATTTAGGACAATATGCACTGGATCCCATACTCTTGGGCTCCCAAGAAAAGATGCACTATGCGAACGTCTGACAGGGAGGCTACTAAAAATAGAAACTAGGTAATCCCGAATGGTGTACATTTGTTAACCTATACTGTTCTCACTCTCCGATGGAGATTGTGTTTGTATTTTTCAGGATATAGAGAGTGAGCTGTGGCCCATATAACCCTACCACCCGACAGCAGGCAAAAAGATGAGATCATGGCAAGAGATGAGCCACCACAGTCATATTGTAGTGGATCCATATGGAACCCTGCAGAGAAGGACAGGATGAACAAGGGACCCATAGCCACAGCCATTCAACCAACTCAGGATAAGCCAAATGTGTTTGTGTTTTTCAAGATGCAACGAGAGAGCTGTGTTCCATCTAACCCTACCAACCAACCGTAGGCCGATGGCTGAGATCCTGGCAAGAGAGTAATATTATTTCTTAATATACATATTCTCTAACAAAATTTAATGTTCTGTTTGTTTGAATTTGCATTTGTAACAGGGTGTCCCAATATAAACAAGGCTGTTTTTGAACTAGTGACTTCTTGCCTCAGTCTCATGAGTACTCGGATTAAGCATATGAGCCATTATTCCTACCCTCAGAATTTTACTCATAGTATTATTTTCACAACTATTTTTTTTCTGTTTGTGCATGTTGTTGGGGGGTAGGCTTGCATGGCACATTGAGATCAGAGGACAATTTACAGGTTGGTACTTGCTCATCCACTTCCTTTGAGACAGGGTTTCTCACTCTACCATGCTTTGCTGTGCTTGCCATGAGCTTGGTGGAAGTTATCCTGTCTCTTCATCACATCTTGCCATAATCTCAATCTCAGTTTCAGCATCTGCATGCTGGGATTACAGAACAGGTTCATCGAGCCTGATGATTGAACCTCTGATACTCCAGCTGGAACAGTAAGCACTTTATCCAGTGAACCATCTTCCCAGCCCCTTATTCTTCAGTCAAGATGTTCTGGACAAAGAACTTGCTCAGCAATGGTATTTCACCAAGAATCTACCACCAACTCATACCTAGGGTATGAAGAACCTGTCTATCCAAGAAGCTTACTCAAATGTCTCTCCATTTGCATGAAAGACTTCCCTTTTATTCAACCTCATTGAGAATACTTGACTATGACACACACACTCTTTGCAATTCTCTGCTATTTTCATATATTTATAATTATTCTTGGGACAATCACCCTATGATTATTATTAAGATGATTACATGATTCAATATTTAATGAGAGCAAAGGAACTAAATTCATAGAGAACAAATCCTTGCATGCGGTATGTTAAATACTATGTTAGAGCTCATCACAAAGCATCACTTGTCTTATAACTATCCTCTTTCTTCTCCATGCCTTCACTTCAGTAAATATTTCACCTAAATGCCACTTTGATTACCTTGTGGATTGGACTGTCTCATTTTTTCCCAAAATATTTCTTCTATGATTTTCATTTCTTCTCACCTAGGTTTTCCTGTTCTCTTTCAGCTTTTCACAGTACCTGATTCATGGTTTTACCATCTGTCCTTCAAGACATACCAACAGATCTTAGTGGTGACCATGATCACCTCTTCTTTATGTCTAGTGAGGACTCATTACAATATTTTTATGATTTTATGAACATTTTAGCATAACATAAACACCTAAAAGATTGATTCTTACCTGTTTCTCTAATTCCATTCTAAATATATTTCAAAATTAAATTATGTGTTGAACCTGGGATTTTCTTCACAGTCCGTTTTATATGCCTTGATGACCAAACTATATCTAAGTCCAGAATCATACAGATATGCTTTCCCTGTAGATAATCACCACCACATAGCTATTCATTGTAGGATGATCTTCTATATGGATAATTCAGTATTGTTGTATCTCTATGGAAACCTTTCTTAAGATTTATACTCCTAAATTGAGAGAATTCCTGTATGCGCTTTCTGAGAGTACCATATGTTTCTTTCATCTGTTATAAAATGCTATAGTCACGAGGTTTTTAGAAAAGTCCATCTTTCTTGTTCAGCTGTTATCAGATGGCATGGCATTGGCTTTATTATCATATTTAGTGCTGGAATGAGCCTGGCTGTCACACATGCTAGGTTACAGCATTAATACTGGAATATAACTAAAACCATTTTAGATGCTATCAGAATTTACAAATATGTAAACCTATAAAAAAGACTTATTGTATCCTGATGGTCTTATCTCAGACTATAAAACAAAAGTTCTTAAATTTCTACTCTTCCCTTAAACTACCCAGCCTCATAACCCCAAAATGCTTTTAAGCTCTCCTGGTTACCTCAAATGAAGGAGCCAGGAGACTATAAATCTCAATGATGAACAGCTCATCCTTTCCCAGAAACTGCCTCGTGGAGGTAACTTGCCACTGTTCTCCCCTGCATTTGACCTACTTTGACCTTCATCTTGATGAGATGTTTATGTTACTGTCTAATAACATAAGCAATGTAAATTCAGAGATAAACCATATTTTTCTTAATAGCTAAGCCATGTGCTAATATACTGGTAATACTGATAATAGTTTTTCCCCAATACTTGATTGAGATTTTATCTCTGGTGAAATAAAAAATCATATGTAACCCCCCAAAGTTTTATGAAACATAACACATAAAAGTAAAACTAACTTTCTGGAGGAGATTAACCCGAAAAAAGTTTGACTTTAACAGCTAGTTAGAGATTTGTACTTTATGTCTTAAAATAACTGACTTTATGAATATTTAATTCATTAGAACTGACTGGGAAAAATTAGAGTCCTCTTATTCACTGTATTGATATAAAGAGTTAATTTATCTTTGTAGAGAAAAGTTATCACAAAAACCTAAAATTAACTCAATGTTGAGTTAGGGGAGAGAAATATTTTCAATAATCATTTCCTTGAAAATTGAACTCTATATGCCCTTTGCCAGAGCTATCTATATAATGCTAAAAAGATGTGTAGAAAATGAAAAGGAAATGTTCCACCATTTTTATCAGTTTTACTGACAACATTACTCTTTATAACCAAGTTACTTCATGTTTCCAATAATTATGAAGTAAAATCCTTTTTGGTGATAACTAGAGAAACACACAGAGATCTTCACTGTCAGAGAGGTGTGAGGCTCTTCTCTGCAGAATGGCAGTGAGTTTAATCTGAGGGGAGATGGATTAAAGATGAACTAAGCAAAGTCACTGTCTCTATGATTCAATTTCTTCACACAGAACATGAGGATAACAAATCCATCAACTGTATAGGGTAATGTAAGGATGCAAATAAGTTATATGTGTTTTATATGCCTAGAAGAAAACACATATTACTCACTTGCATCCTCACACTTAAACTGGCTACCCTTCTGTAGTAATGGAATTTAGTAAAAGAGCCATGGGGGTGTAGTGATTACATAGTGGTTAAATTCACTTACTTGCAAAGCCTGATAGCTTGGGTTTGATTCCCCGGTATCCATGTAAGGCCAGATGCACACACTCGAGGATGTGTCTAGAGCTTGTTTGCAGTGACAAGAGGCCTTGGCACACACATACTCACATTCTATCTTCTTCTTTCTCTCAGTCTCTCTCTCTCAATAAATAAAAAAAACTTAAAAGAGTTATAAGACTGCTGTCTATATAGGAAAACATGTGACAAGGCAAAGACATGCCATGGAAGTTATAAGGTAGAACACATGTGACTTGACAAGAAGAGACATCTCAGGAGCATCTTGGTCTCAAGTGTTTACTGTCATTCCTGTTTGACTGTCAATGAAGTCTAGTGACATGAATGAGAAATACTACATGGCACCATATATGTTTTATCCAGCCTTAGACTTGAGACGAACAAACAATAGCAAAAATATGGAAGGTTTCTACTATAATATAGAGCAGGGATGGATCATGGCCAGCACCAGCTAAGCTTCAGGGCTTTGGTGTTCAATGCTCTGCATGTGAATACATAGGCATCCAGATTTTGACATGGACAATTTTTTCTTGGAAATAGTCAGAGAACCCTAAGGGACAACTAAATATCACTTTCAGAATTACAAGCAAACAGATTTCATTCATTTGTTCTTATCTAAGGATCTCACAGCTAAGGAGTATCCATTTAAAGCATGGTGATACTTTATGAGAGCAAAGAATGGGGCATAGACTTGAAATAGGGAGGTCTAGTGGATTCTTACAGAAACAAACCTGAGCTAAATACTCAAGTAGTTGCAGCTACCTTCTCATGGCAGGAATAAATCACCTGAGCAAAAGCTGCATATGGAAGGAAAGGGCTTACTTCAGGATACAGTCCTCAGGGGAAGCTTCAGTCTGGTTAAGAACTAATGGCATGAGCAGAAAGCTGTCACATATCTGGGTGGAAACATTCTAAGCATACTGGGCTTAGAGCTGGGCTAATAAACCTGAAGGTACAAAGGTCAACCTTTAGGTACAACTCCTCCAGAAAGGCTCAGGCTCTTAAATTGCAAGCAAATATAGATTTGGAATAAGGTTTAATTGCACACACCTTAGGCTATGGGAGATGTATTAGTCAGGGCTTACTAGTGGAATAGAATCAAGAGAACAAATTGTAGTGAGAAGGGAATTTATTGGATCAGCATAATATGAATCTGCAAGCCAGAGAGTCTCATGATATAAAATATATCCATCAAGTTAAATTAGAAGGAACATTCTAAGCAAGAAGGAATGGTATCTCCAAGTCTGGTAGACTATAGAGAACTCAGAAGCTGTGGGAGGCAGAGAGGCAGAGTGAGGAACAAGCAAAGACAGATGAGGTACGGACCCTTGTGCCTCATTTAGAGTGTTATTTTCAGTGTCTAAAATAACTGAGCTAGCTAAAGTGTTTTAGTTAACATATCCAGGATTTTTATTGGTATCAAAAATTCTGTGTTTATTACTAGAGAGGTTAGGACAGGATAGTTTTTTTTTTAATTCTTATCATGGTCATGAATGAATATATAAATCTATCAGTTAAATAACATAATTTACCCATAAAGATACAACTAATTGAAAATATGAAAACCTAAGGGCCCAGGTATGGCTGCTACATTCTTTCCATGGCTGTTATCCCAAACAATTACTGTAGGAATGAGACAAATTAGAAGGAATACATGAGAGACTCTCATTCTAGAAGCTTCTGGGCATGAAAGAGAAGAGGATGACTGGAAGGAAATGACCAGTGAACAGACGAAGAGCCATTTTAAATTCCTTTTGTTGTTGCTTTTAGAAGATGTTCAAAGTTTCACATGCATTACTCAACAATATACTCATCTATGTGGAGGCTATTTCTAAATAAAGGTAGTACAGGAAAGAAACGATTAGAAAAAGATTGTGTGAGCTGTGGTGGGGGAGATTATCCAGAGGCATGGCCAGGAGAACCTGGCTGAATACTAGGCTATCCATGGTCCCCTGTCACAAGGACTGATCCAGACAACCCATGGAGGAGGTTATCCAGCAGAGTGGGGAGGGGAGGGCAGCAGGGAATTGGGGATAACAACTCATTGTTTGCCCACTAAATATTGTAACTAATATGGACAATAAAAAAAGAAAAAGATTATCAGATGTTATTGCTGATCTAAAATTGTGCATACAGAAAATATGTTATTAATAATGACATGGCATGAAAAATTCTCTGTGAAAACATTTGTACAGATTATGATCATGAAGGAGGACATCTATGTTGAAATTTGCTAGCACTGTATATGATAGGATTATAGGTTCTTTTTGTTCTTTTCTTATAAATAGCCCTCCTTAATGTGGGTTTCATATCTGTGGAGCCAACTAACATTAGATTGAAAACCTTCAGAATAATAGATTTTCTTGATCTTTTTTTCTATAAATAAAATAATGACATATAAACAGCATTTATTTAGCATTTCTAATGTATTCAGTAAAATTAATAATCTTAAAATGATATAAAGTACCTAGGATTATTCTGAGGTTATGAATATGCAATAACATTTTGTAAAATGAATTTGAAAATTGGCAGATTTTTATCCTAGGGTTTCAGGAACAGAATGGGGACAACTGAATTTGAATCCTTATGAAATTCTGTATTAGACTTAAATATCTTGGAGTCAACATTTATTCTAGAGGTTTTGTAAAAAAAAATGGAGCTAATCTACAGAGTTAACAATTTATAAAAAATGAGAAGGTGCATGTCTAAAATACAAGATATAAACAATCAAGAAATCTGGTAGTATTTTAAGCAACTCTTTTTAAAAATGTATAAGAACCTTATGTTTTTAGTTTACAGAATTTTATGCTTGTCAGTTAGTTTGAATATTTTCCTATTTATTGCTTTACTATTTGGTTGTTAATACTGTTTTGCAATAGTAACTGTTACAAACAATTTGAAAGATCACTAACTCATATTTGGCAAATAATTTAAAAAATGAATGTAATAACATTGAAGTAAAATGAATGTAGCCAAAGGAATTAAAATTTTCAAGACTGTGCTATAAGCAAATCTAGAAGTATTTTTAATTTCAGTTTTTGAAAGGCACATCTCTTGCTATGGATAATTTGGTTTAATTTGAGATCTTAAAGCTTACAGGACCACAGCTTCAAAATGCTCTTAGAACTAACTACATCTTTTGATATGAGAACTATGTGAGCACAAGCTAAGTGCACTTTGCATATATTCAGGTAATGTTTCTGAGCATATTACACCTACATATGCTATGCAAAATGTTGCAGAAGATTAAATTACCCTAGCCACATTTGTGAAGCAGCAATATGTCTGTCATTGCATGTAAACATATGCAGATTTATGCAAAATATTCTCAACTAAGTGTACCTAAAGTCCCAAATTCCCCACAGACATGCAAAGCCAGAAGGTTTTGTTTATTTTCAAATTATTGGAAAAAAAAACTATAAGTGGGACCAAAGAAATAGATATGCTTATGTTGTATTTTCAAATTTAGTGCATCTGGGTGGTTTTCTTTTTCTTTGTTAAGCCATTTGGCCAAGGCTTCATATTCATTTGCAGTAACTATACAGTAGATGTAATGCAAGTGCAAAATTTCCATTTGATTCAAAAACTATTCTAGGAGTTAGGAGGAAAAGTTCATGCTGCATTTTTCTTAATGCCCCCAAATCTCTTGCTGACGTTTTATTTATATATTTATGTTATTTGCTAGCCATTCAAGGATACCATTAACTCTTTCAGGTATTTGTCCCCTACTCACTGTGGTCCTTCCTCTGTATTCTGGATCTGTCCATAGGATAGGGGGTATGAACTGCACCAGAGGTAGCCAGGTTATGTTCTTTTCTTCCCTCTTTGTGCGTTGTTACTGAGAGGTCAATGTCTCTAGATATTCTCCCCTACCATGGCTCTTACACTCTGTCCCCTATTCCACTCTAAGTCTTGGTGGGTGAGTTTTAAGACTGCATTATTGTTGAGATCTAAGTGTCTCTGGACTTCTGCTTTGGGTTGTGTTGTTTATCCTTGGTGTCTGTCTACAATGACCTTTAATGGGTTATCAGATTTTCTGCAGTGACTGATCTATTTGTCTCCTCACTTTCTCTTAGGTTTCATTTGATCCCTGTGTGAAGGCCAGGGGTGGTTTGTCTCCTGCCAGGATGTCAGCCATTATCCAATGTCTCGTTGGTAGAACTGGGTTGTCTCCAGCTCTCTCAATGCCATCTGAAAAGTACGAACAAAATCTCCCTCAGAGAGTGAGATCAATGTTGGTTAAATTAGACAACATTGGTATTTTGGCTAGCTCCTAATGGGTGCAGTCTCTGTAGCTCTCTGGTACTGGAAATTGCCCCTTGGAGCCCAGGTTCTTGGTCCCCATAAGATTTTGCCATGGATCCCAACTCCAGTTAAGGGTTCCTTGCCACTAAGCTGATCTCTTAGCCCATTAGTAAACTGTTGATTACCCTCCCAGGTTTAGCACCACTATTGCACAGATGAGCACAT
Source organism: Zapus hudsonius (assembly GCA_004024765.1). Taxonomy (NCBI): domain Eukaryota; kingdom Metazoa; phylum Chordata; class Mammalia; order Rodentia; family Dipodidae; genus Zapus; species Zapus hudsonius. The sequence goes on from PVHP010025014.1 coordinate 19,981, forward strand.
CTTGACTTGCTGGTCTCTTACATATAGCAGTGGGTTCAGCATTCTCATGACAACTGTCTACATTGTATATCAGTGGTCTCTGCTTTCTCTAAATATCATTGACCAATTTCCCCTGGCAGCTCATGCAAAACCTTCCAGTGCTACACATGCTACCATCTGGGATCTGATTACCATTCTGGATCTAGCAGGATCTCTTGGTGTTGTTTGGTGACACTCTGTGATTTCTTCAGCAATAGGGTCTTACCTTCGGCCTGGGGCAGCTATTCAAGAGATTTGACAGAAGTCTGTCACATTTTGGGGACCTCATTGATCTCTTTGATCAACAGCTCAGTGTGGGAAGGAACCAATAACTGGGACAGGGAGATTCAGGCCTGAGCAATTATTCTTGAGGTTAGGCTTCTTCCCATTATATTTATGGCCCCTCTTACCAGGTGTTGTCCACAGCTTCCTCAGAAGTTTACTGTATTAAATCTAGGGTTTTATGGTATTGATTATTAGTATGGTTTACTGTATGAGCCCCCCTTGTCCCCCAACTCTTCCCATCCCTTTTTTACCTTCTCTCTTTTACACTGACAGATTTTCTTAATGTTCAAGCTTAACCAGGTTAGGAACCACATATGAGAGAGAATATGTGGTGCTTGGTTCTCTGCTCTTGTGAGAGGTCGCTAAGAATGAACTGCTCCAAGTCCATCCACTTTTCTTTAAATTTCATTATGTCATTTTTCCTTTCAGCTGTATAGAATTTCACAGTGTATATGTACCACAGCTTTGATATCCACTTGTCCAGTGATGGGCATTTGGGTTGGTTCTAATTCTTTGCTATTATGAATTGAGCTGCTGTAAAACTGGGTGAGCAAAGGGAGAAAACTTGGGGGGGTAGATGACCAAAAGAGAAATAGCTGGTCCTCTGGTAGCTCTATATCCATCCTGTTTAGGAGCTTCCACAATGCTTTCCAAATTGGTTGTACAACAGAACATGATTTTTGAAAGAGGTATATACCAGACACTGAGCTCTCAGCTGGAGGACAGAGGTAGATAAGAAGAGACCTGTACTAAACACACACCTCAGAGTTGGTACAAATCAATAGTTGTCATTTCCTACACACTAACCTTGTATTAATATATTTGGTTCCCAGAAAATGTCTATGTGGGGTGCTGGGAAGTTAGCTTAGTGAAGAATATTCTTGCCTTGCAAGCCTATGAACCTGAGTTGTCACAGTCACATGCCACTGGGATGAATCTTCAAAACAGGCACAATTTTGGGAGGAAATTAATTATTGAAACTACAAATTGAGGGGAAGTTCCATAATAGCCAAAGAGGCTGGCCCTCTTTCACAGGTCCGAGCAGAGAGAAAAACCCATCACCAACACCATACACACAAAAGAGCAAACAGGCAGGAAAACAAGGAGAGAACTCTTTCACCTTTATATAGGCTTAGGGTGGGGTCTTGCAGCCCTACCCCAGACTTAATGGCTTCCTGAGTCTCTGGAATTTCCTTCCTGCACTTCCCAGACAGGAAAGGATATTTACTTCTAGCTCTTTTGAGCTTCCTTACATCCTGCCCCCTACTGAGAGGCTGCCTTCCTGTGAACATCCTCAGAGACCCACCCAAGATTACTTGAAAGGTCAAGTTTACAACAAAACTTAACCATCACATGAGTCAATCCTCGAATCCACATGAAAAGCAGGTTGTGATTTTTTTTAAAAAAAGTATTGTACAACTCCAGTTGGTTCCTATTTCGACAGAGAACTACAGCTTAATCATGTGATGTTTCTGGACTACACAGTACCTTATAAAGCATTTCTGGTATCAAAGGAACAAAGGCCAATGAATGTGATAAAGAACCTATTTGCTATAGAGTACTATTAAACAAGCTGAAGGCAGGTCTCAATTAATCTACCTCCATTAACTTCAGGAAGGTTTATTTATATTTCCCTAAATTGATAAAATTAGAAACTGGATGTGATCATGGTATTTATCCAACATCTGTTTGATTGCACAGTTTACTAAATGTGTTATGGCACAATCAGGTGGAGGAAAATCTCTGGTTTATTTTCCATTCAGTGTAAAATTTTCTATGCATGTAAGTTCCTGTGGTCAAATTCAAATTAGAATTCCCTTAAAAAGAATGTTTTTGTGACATATTACTCATGTCTGCCTCAACCTAACTAGGCTCTTGGGCAGAATAATTCTGGAATATTTTCAAATGAAGTTTTACCAAGAGTCTATCCTAACTTTCAAGGCTCATAATTTTTTTTAAAGAAAAGACTAATTCAACAGTTATAGAATTAAATCCTTATTGTAAAATAGTTTATCAGAGGGCTGGAGAGATGGCTCAGCGGATAAGGCACTTGCTTCCAGTGCCGAAGGCCCCGGGTTCAATTCCCCAGTACCCACATACGCCAGACCCACAAGGTGGTGGCCCTGGTGTTCTCTCTCTCTCTCTCTCTCTCTCTCTCTCTCTCTCTCTCTCTCTCTCTCTCTCTCTCTCTCTCTCTTTCTCTGCTTTAAAAATGAATAAATAAAATATTAAAAAAAATAGTTTATCAGCTCCCATTTTATATGACAGCTCAAAACTCGTTTGGATAATATGAGAGAAAGACATACAGAGCTATCGTGCTGTGACTGTGAGCAGAGGGACACAGAAGTTATGGAGTCACATTTTACTCCTTTCCTTATCTGACCTAATTAGTGTAAATCTAGGACAAGGAGAACATATATTTGTGTGTTCAGTGTTATCGTTATCTTGCTTTATTTAAAGTCATTTCTTTGCATCATTTTACATTCAGGGAGACAGTCAGGCTTCCACTCCACTGGGGAGAACTCAGCATACTACTGTTCCCTGTGTATTTATCCTGCAGGAGGGAATGGTCTTCTTTGAGTACTGACTTAGGCAAGGGAATATATTAGGTTATGACTCTTCAGGCTCCTTGAAGTGCTGTTATTATTTCAAAGTGAAGTTTTCATATTACATTATCAAATTCTCAAAACAATGACTTTGTTTTCTGTTCCAGGTACCTTTTAGCTACTGGCTAATGCTGTCTTAAAAATATATTATTGGTGGACATTGTCCTGCTCTAGTTTGAATTGGTGTAATGGTACTTCTGTAATCCCTTATGATCAATGTTCTATAGCTTTTATAGGCATCCTTCCTCTGCATAAATATTTCCTGATCTGCTTCCCAGCTGTGCCCTAGAGGTATATAACCATTTCTTAAAACAGCTTTTAAAAAGAAATGTATTTTTTCACCTATATTAAAATGTCTCTGTGGCAGGAGTTGTACTGTTATTATGTTGTCTAGTGTTTGTGTGTGTGTGTGTGTGTGTGTGTGTGTGTGTGTGTGTGTGTGTGTAAGGGATATCTGTCAGTCAATTGATGACAGACATATAGATAGATAGATAGATAGATAGATAGATAGATAGATAGATATCCATTATCTATAGATTCTGTACTAAATATTAACAGCTTCTGGACAATTCAATGTGAATCAAATTTGGGATTTTTTCAGAGAGACATATAATGAACATTCCTTTCTAATGAGATGACTGAGTGCTGAGTATTTACCACAGGTCCTTTCCACTGATCATTTAAGTGCAGAAAGTCATATAAGCACTAATATATAAACAATATTTTCATTGATATATACCTTAGTAAATTAATAATCTACTTTCATATTCTTTTAAACTGCTTTCTTATACTAGACAATGCTATTATTCAGCAAATAATGCCCCTTCACAGCTTGTGAGGGGAACCAAAGAAGATAGCATGAGATGACCTGGTCCACAAATATTTTTCATCCTTTATGGGCAAGTAAATTTTATAAATTTAAACCATTGTAGATTATTAAACCCATGACAACCAACAAGAGTTTTGGTCATCAAATCCTAGGACACAGATTTTACAGAATTGACAATGGTACACAGTTTCAGTTGAACAAAGAAAGCATCAGAGAGAGACAATGTGGCTAGTATTTTAGCCTTCACACTGTCAGTATTTACCTTAATGCTTTTTACCCAGTGTTTCATTTGTTAATACACAAAAGAATTCCATGTACAATATTTTTTGTCTTACAAATGAAGAAACAAGTTCAACAAGATGAAGAAACTCAGTAGTTAGTTTCAAATAGATATCCATGATTTCTCTTTGAGATTTTAAATAAAAAATATCTAAGAAGGAACAGAGGTTAAGAAATACTGCAGCATTTTTCAACTAGGAGTTCAAAATTTGAAAAGTACAATAAAGTATATTCTGAGTCATTCTTGGTAAATACAATGACAAATTGAGATGAGTCCCTAGGAAAGGTAAAATGTTGTAAATTGTGATAAAAGCAGTAAACTGGTAAAACAGTAATCAAGTACACATATAAACCATTCTCAATGATAGCCCAAAGGTCAGATATAAACTTCCCAAGGATGGTGCCTCAGAGTGGGTTGTGATCTTACTTATTCTACTGTTTAGAACCCAAGCATGCTTACATCCATGCATCCTCATATCTTTTTTTTTCTTAGTGTGTGTCTCTATTGTTACAAAATTCATTAATTAAATGGAGATATGCATTTTCTTTGGAATATGAGATATGAAGGATACTAGACTACTAGAAGTATTATAAAGAGAGAACTTAGGTGATATTATTAATTGAGTTTTTAACATTGTATATTTTAGCACTCAATATAGGCAATTCCAAAGTCAGTTAAACCTCTAGGGTGATAATTTATTTTCATAAATTTTGAATTGATAGAGCAGCTTTAAGTTTGAAAGCTCATTTGAAAGATGAAAATAAGAAAATTAAGTCTAGTATAATGTCTAAATAGTGAAAATTCGCTGGCTTTCCTAAATATAGGAGGCTTTAGAAAAAAAAAAAAGCCCCCACAGTATTTAGATGGGCTTTTATACAGAAGCTGAAAGACATAAGATTAACAAGTCATTGTTTTTCTGTAAGAATGAGTTAATGATATTTGTTAAGAAAAAAAATCAAGAATTCACGACTAAGGTCATCTTTCTGTCTTCCCATGAAGAATTAAGCACAGGGTGAGTGAGCGAAGAAGCAAGGAGAATTTCTGGATGTGAACACAAGTAGATAAAACATTGTTTTTTAGAACCCTGGCTGCATACTCCAGATGCCAAGTTAATATGAAACATCATTAACTATTTCAGCATTCCTCGCCCAAAAGATGATTCTTTAATAAAGTGAATGAATCTAAATAAATTAACACTGTCAGAACAAATGGTTTTACCTTAATTGTATGCCAGTGATATCTAGAAGAGATGGAACTTGCACTGCTTCTTAAATAAATAGCTTCATTTGATGCAGCTTTAGTCTCTAAGTCACCAGCAATGATATTTCTTTTCCAAAGTGTCCAAGGAATTATTTATATGATGCTTAATTCTGAAAGATTTCAACCTATCCCTTGAAGACTCTTTCTACTTCTAACTTCCTTCCAGTGCTCCATAGCTTTCAGAAATTTATATTAGCATTCTTGCTTCTATAAGTCATGTAATTTTTCTTATTCATACACTTTCCTTGTAAAAAATATTCCAAATTTTCTAGAACTTTGGCCTTCCCCACACCACCATGTCATCAACATTCCTAAAGATTTCACATTCAAGTTTATGACCTCAAAAGAGATCCTTTGCTCTCTTACTGGGTTTCAAGTCCTGGTTAAAACCAAAATGTAATAATGACCCCATTTACTTCTGTCATGCACTCAGTACAACTGAAAACAGCTTTTTACCTTATCCAAGTGAAAGACCCTCACTTTGAGATGTCCTTTAATCTGCGGAGACCCTCCCAAGGAACAGCGAGAGACCACTTCTGCGGATGCAAACAGCAAGAGGTTTATTCAGATACACAGGTACCTGGGGCGACTTAGTCTCTGGGAGGACTAGCGCGCCCACAGGCTGGGGTGGGGGAATTTTATAGGGTGAGGAGGCAAAAGC
>PVHP010025015.1:0-25911 GCA_004024765.1 Zapus hudsonius
AAAAAGAAAAAAGAAAAAAGGAAAGCCCAAGGGCTGTCCATCTTGCAGGGCACTAGCTGCAGAGAACCCCTGAATCCCTTCTGCCCACATCTCACTTGTACATCTAACTGGCAAAATGAGTCACACTGTTATCTTCACCGGCTTTCTGCAAGTCTAGGACAAGCTGGTGTGTTAGGGAGGAATGTCTGTCTACCAGGTTCACAAGCTTCTTTCTACTGGTCTGTCCACACAGGGCTTCTCCCACTTTCATTCCCTTTGAAAGTTGACTAGAAGCACCCATCTGTCTAGCTTCTAAAATTACCTTTCTTCTTGGCCTCACACATAGCTAGTCTCCTTATCTTCCAAGTTGTTTTGCTGATCTACACAATCTTGCCTTTGGCTACCTTTTGACCCAACCTACTACTCTCCCTGACTTGGCCCACTTTGTTCTGGCCACAGGCTACTTTAGTTTTTCTGTTTTTGAAAAACACACCAAGGACATTGCATCAAAAGGCCTTTGTGGGCTGGAGAAAGGGCTCAGTGGTTAAGGTGCTTGCCTGCAGAGCCTAACGACCCAAGTTTGATTCCCTAGTACCCATGTAAGCAGATGCACAAAGTGGAGGTTGTTTACAGCTATGAAACACCTATTCTCTGTGCTTGCAAATAAACAAAAATATTTTGTTTAAAAAAGAACTCTGGGCCGGGCGTGGTGGCGCACGCCTTTAATCCCAGCACTCGGGAGGCAGAGGTAGGAGAATCGCTGTGAGTTCGAGGCCAGCCTGAGAATCCAGTGAATTCCAGTTCAGCCTGAGCTAGTGAGACCCTACCTCGAAAAACCAAAAAAAAAAAAAAACTCTGTGCTTTCTTTCTTACCTACTGTGCCATTCCCCTCGTCACATAGTTCCCTTACACCATTCGGGTCTCTCATAAAATTTACCCTACCAGAGAACACAGGATTTGGAATGTCCCTCAAAGGTGATGAAGGTTTGGTCCTCAAGCTAGTGGTAATCAGGAAGTGGTAGAACCTTTAAGAAGTGGTGCCCAGTTGGAGGAAACAAGGTCACTGGAGGTACACCTTTGGTGGAATAGTGTGGTCCTACCTCACAGGCCTCACAGCAATGGATCCAGAGGATCATGAACTAAAATCTCTTGACTCATGAGTCAAAATAGATACTTCCTCTTTAAAAGCTGAACAGTGTCTTGTCACAGTGATGGTAAACTAACACACCAGCAGCACTGTCTGCCACTCTTCTTGAGATCTGTCTTCTTACTGGAGTGGAGTGCGTCGTATCCATACCTGGCATTTCAGAATGAATGAACGCTGGATGTGTTCATCATTCACCCTCCAGGTGGTGCTAACAGGCCTCATCAACTCATCCGCTGTTAAAAGCAGGGATTACAAGGGATTCAAATAAATGAAGGCTTTCGCATCTCCTCGATGCTATTGCGTATACAGGAGGAAGACAAGGACCAAAACCATTTTTCTTTTCTGTTTTTGAGACAGGGTTTCTAGCCCAGGATGGCCTTGAAATTCCCACATAGCTGGAGATAATGACCTTAAACGTCTGACCTCCTGCCTCCAATCTGAGTGCTGAAATGACAGGCATGCAGTGGTTCATGCAGTGCTGTCAAACCCAAGGGCCTTGTGGATGGATGTATGCTAGGCAAACGCTCTACCCACTGAACTGCATTCCCAGTCCCCCAGAGCGTTTTCAGTACACAGCTCACTTGATCTTTGAAACCTCCTAATTAGGCTTATTATCCCTTTTTAGCTAAGTGAAAACAGACTCAGGAGAGTAACTGCCCAATTCCATAGCATTAAGCCAACCCAGATAACAAGTACAGGTTTGCCTGTAAACTATGCGCCTTTAACAGATTTCTTTGATTTTTATCCAAGTTAATCGCTTTCTTGATGAGGCTTCAAGAGAACTGCAAATCTTCAATGGATAATTTGCATTCCAGAGGTCTCCAAATGGTCTGTCCTTTTTCCAACAGGTTCCTTTAGTCACACAGGGACATCCTCTAGGGTACTTTCTTCTAGAAATCCCAAATCCACCAACAGCATTTCCTGTTCCAGGTACAGGAAGATAGGAGGTGGACCGTAGATGCAGAGGCCTGAGGTAAGAATCGTCCACGCTGGCCGTAGTCCAGACTCCTCATCCTCACTTCAGCGCAGCCCAGGCCCAGAAACCAGAGAGCAGGTGCATCTGTGAAAGCAAACAAAAAGCTGGCTGTCTTCAGGGAGACATGCTTTACTTCTTCCTCTGGACCCAGGACTAAGGTGAAGGAGAGATTTGTCACCAAAAATTCCCTAAACATAGTCTGAGAGTTTGGCAAAGTGGGGGCATGAGGAGTGACTCACACGGTCAACAAACCAAGCAAATTACTACCAGACTTGGAATCTTGCATGGAGTCTCGGGAGCTGCTGTTACTTTTCCTATTCTTTGTATGAGCTTGCATTCGTAAGGACTCTGTCCTCTGTGCTACTACTAGATGAATCCTGGCAAGCACTCTACCTACCACTCAACTATACCCCCAGTCGAAGGAGATTATCATTTTTGGTTTTTCAAAATAGGATCTCACTGTAACCCACGTTGACCTGGAATTCACTATGTAGACTCAGGTTGGCCTCAAACTCACATAGATCCTCCTACTCCGGCCTCCAAAGTGCTGAGATTAAAGGCATGAACTAACATACCTGGCCTTTCCAAGGTTATTATTATTTTTGAGGTAGGGTTTCACTCTAGCCCAGGCTGACCTGGAATTCACTATGTAGTCACTGGCTGGCCTTGAACTCCCAGCCATCCTCCTACCTCTGCCTCCTGAGTGCTGGGATTAAAGGCATGTGCCACCACGCCCAACCAAGATCATTATTTTTGACAGTGCCCAATTCCTAGTACTAATAGCTCAATTCTGAAGAACTTGTAAAATTAGGCGAATTAGCCATAGCCAATGATTTTGGAGACATGTCTCCTTTCTCCCTTCATTATAAGCCTAGATTATTTAGTTCCTAAACAGAAAGGTGTCTGGAACAGGAAAGCAGGTACCAGAAAGCATGGGGGGCTCTATGCTATTGCCTGGTGACCATGCAGTCTTCCTCCAGGAAGAACACTCTGTTCCTAGGGCTGAGGTGGAGCTCAGGGCAGAGAACCTGCACAGCATGCACAAGGTCCTGGTCCCCAACACTGGTTGGAGAAAAAAAAACCACAACAACAACTCTGTTCCCCAACTTGTAATTTGGCAATGTTCACGAAGCCTTCTACTGAGCCTGTCCCCCCAACACAGGACTAACCGTGAATTCAGTGCAGAAAAGGACATGTAGTTTTAAACAGGAAGACTGCACCGCACCTCTCCACAGCAATCTCCTGCTCCCTATCCCGCTGACTCAGCCATCCTAAGCAAGCCTGCCCTCGCTCCCTGTCAAGCACGAGTCACTGCTTTACGGATGCCTCCGCTGCAGAAGGAATGGACAGAACCCTTCTTCCCTAGGCTTAGAAAACTTCAGGTCCAGAGACTATCCAAGACAATGTTTTGTTTGAAACCCTTGGCTCTGAAGGACTATTCAAGCCAAGGAGAATGAGATGAGGTGAATTGCGACAGAAATCTTTATTAAAATGTGTCCGTCAATATGTTAGCATACATACAATATACACACATACATATGTACATTCTTTGATACACCTCACGGATTGCCAACATCAGTTTGACCAATAAATTAAAACTAAAAACGAGGAGCCAGGGGAGGGAGACCAAGGGCAAATTTTCATGTTTTATCTGGTAAGAAATTGCAAATTTCTCAGAATTTCCCTGGGGGAACCCTGACCAGAATATCTTTGAAACAAAATACATAAATCCCCATCCTCTCCCCACCCCACCCCACCCCCTGGAAAAAAAAAGATTCCAAAAGATGCAGTTACAGGTGTGCTTCTCAGAACAGGAGCGCTCATTCCACTTCACACTCTGGCTTCTGCACCTTCTGGCCTCGAGACAGTCTGTCCCTCCGCTGGGGCAGAGGGCTTCACGTGGGCACTTGGGCTCGGTGCACCTTGGGTTCTGGGGGTGGAGGGGCAGGCTGCAGTATGGGAGCGGGGGGAGCCACACTCATCTGAGGTGATGTCTGGCACATCATCTGACTGCGTGTCAGAGCTCTCCAGGTCACTGCGGATGCTCTCTGGCTGGGCCAGGCTGATGTCCCAAGCTTTGCTGGCCAGGCAGTCTTTCTGTCCACAGCTTTGGTGTCTGCAGGGGCGTTCCTCTTCACTGCCAGCGTCTCCACCACCTTCTTCATTCTCTGCCATCTGAGCATGGACATGCAGAGAGTCCTCCGTACTGCTTCCACTCACCAGCGGGTAGTGGCTTGGTTTGGCTTCAATGTCCACTTGGATTTCCATATTGTTGCATTCTCTGTGGAGACAAAATCCACTATGCTGAGTCATGCATGCATACAGGAGTCATGCTATCCCTGTTGGTACTGATAGTTTAAAAAGATGGGTAATGGGGCTGTGCAGATGGCTCAGCCTAAAAAGTACTTGTTGCACAAGCATGAGAACCCGAGTTCAGATTCCCAGCACCAGTAAAAGCAGAGTGTGGTGGTATATGCCTAATCCTAGTACTGGGGAGGCAGAGACAGGAGGATCCCTGGGTTTGCTAGGTAGATATTGTAGCTAAACTGGTAAGCTCTGGGTTCATTGAGAGACACTGTCTCAAAAAATAAGGTGAAGAGTGATTGAGGAGGATGCTTACTACTGAGCTCTGGCATCTATATGCATGTGCACCCACAGCACGCACTTCCACTAGACATGTGCACAAACACAAACACCACACACACACGTGCAAAAAAGGGTGAAGATGGAGTAGAGCTTACTTTTTCCCACATATAAACACTCTCAGCAAATCTCCTTAAAGCATCTAAAAAGAGCTTCCAAAATTCAACTATGAATCTCACACTATTTTACTCCAAATGTGAAAGTGAAAGATTTTCGGTGTTTTACTACTGTGCCACTATGTAAAAAAACCCAGAATCTCTGAAGTAAGGAATACCACGATCACACATGCCAGATAAATTATTCAAAATGAAAGAGAAACAGGCTATGGGAACCGGATCGAGCAAAGGCAAACAGAACCCTTAGGTTCACACGACACCAATGAACATCAGCTAGCTCTGTAAGTTCCACGTGAGGAGTACACACTGTTACTATCACTAAGAGGTGGGGAAGGGGGAAAAGAAGAAGGGAAGAAGAAAGGAATTTCTATGTATCAAGTGCTAACAAGAATCACGAGCTGCTAAGTACTCCAGTACTATGAACTTGCCCAGTAAACTCACTGGGCACACCACACGTTCCACTAGATGGACACAGACCCCTACCACGAGGCACTGAGCTTCTGAAAACCTAGTTCCCAACTGAGCAGTGACACATCTCCTGGGCATCTGACTGCTCACGTACCTGTCCTGTGGGTTGTAGGAACTGATTATGGAACCGGCCATAGCACGAGTACTTGCGTTGTCACTAATTGCACCAAGACTGGCTGTGTCTTTGGGGAAAACTTCCTTTTGGACATCGGCTTGGACTTCTAACCTGTGTAAAGAGGGGACGTTCAAGTTAATAAGAGACCTGGGTGTCCCGAGACCAGCTGCTTCCTGGTACATATCTCTCCATTATTCTCTTGTGAGTTGTGATGATCTGTGTACCATCTCCACTTGTCAAACAACTCACATGCCCATATACAAAGCTTCTCTCTAAATATCTACTGAATCGTCCCCTCCTTTCTATCCCCACCGTTACCACTATCGTTACTACTTAACTTCAAACTCTCAACTTCTCCTGCCTTGATAATTAATTGCCACTGGGCTCCCTCTCCAGTAGCCTCTAAGTCCAAGTCAAACAACCTCCAGAGCAGTGCCAATGTGGACAGAGACCCAATCACCCTACAGTTCTTTAATTCTTGCCTCCCTTCCTGCCAATAGGCACTTGTGGTCTTCCTGATCTACAAGCTCACTGCAGATCCAAAACCACAATCACTCTGAATTAACACAGCATGCCTCCATGACTGTGCATGCTATGCCCTTGCTGGAAGTTTCCTTTCCTCTGTCTGACAAATTTATAACTTAACAAAATGGAAATAGTATTTCATTATCCTCTGGCAACACAGTTACTTTCAACTAAATGCCCTACCTTTCATCAATTCATACATCTTTCACTCCTCTGTGAGCTCCGCAAAAGGAGACCACATCTCATTCACTCTTTACCCTTACTGCCTTAGAAGTAGGAAGAACTTAAACACATAGCAGTCAGAGCACCTCTGGCTATAAGAATGAAGAACATACAGGAGGCAACTTCCTCCCTCCCGTCAGTACAGCAGCACTTTCTCAATGGTGTCTCAAAGCTGAGAACCCAAGCTATTTCCTTTCTTGGCTCCAACACCATTTTGTTATACACACTTCAGTATTTCCTCATAATGGGTTTCACAGTCAAACCCATCTGACTCATTCACTTCCTATAAAAGAACGGCTTTCACAGAACTGGAACAGCTGGACTGGCTAAGCTGCAGTTTCAGCAAGTCACTCTCCAATTATGTCTGCCGGCTCATTTAAGGGGAGTTGGCTTTAAGAGAGTGAATACTCCAGCATGTGGGGGCGGGATCCCCAAACAAGAGACACCAGTCATGAGATGCAGCCAGGTCAGCAGGAGCCTCCACCCTGCCTCAGAGGCCCTTTAAGGATGTGCCGAGGCCTGGCAAAACGAGGACAGTGCAAGGAACGTGCTCCAGGGAGAGAGGCCGGGCCCTGGCTCCAGTTCTCTGGTTAGCACAGCCTTGCTCAAAGACCAGCACCACCTCCTCTGGTACTGGCCCACGGGAATCACTCTGGGAGCTTTTCTAAACATAGACCATCCTTAGGTGCCACCCCTAGAGAGTAAGGTGTTAATTGTGGAAATCAGCTCCCCAAATCTATTTTTAAAATGCTCCCAGGTGACTGATGAGCACAAAGGTGATGGATCCAGTCTACTTGCCATCTGTGGCCTGAATCCTTTTAATATGGCCATCTGGTTTCACTTTAAACACTTGCAGGGAAAGGCAGCTCAGGATCTGGGAAGGTTGCTTTCCTTCCTGGGATTTCGACAACTTTCCTGTGTTCTCTCTATCACACCTTGTCTCCTAGTCCTTTTCCCAGGTGAAGGCCACTCAGATACCTGAAGGCAAGTACGTCCCCTACTTCCCTGCCCTGCTTTGCTCCACCGGGCTGCTCTTCTCCATGGAAGTCAACTAACTGCTTCTCTTCTGGCATCAGTGAAGCGTCTCTGAATATACTATCATGGAAGGTCTAACCTGTGAAATGACCAAGCAAGTCTTTTTTGGTCACAAAACTTTACATATTCTCAACACACATTCATAGAATTGTTCTTTGTGATCTATCCCGTGGGAATAGGATGGTTATAAAGCTCATGGTAGCAGTAAGCCAATATAATACAGCATAAATGCTGTTCAACTGAAAGCCCATGACAAGCCTAATGGAGAGTACCTTCTGCTCTCCTCCCTTCCTGGAGTAGGCAGCATGATGTAGTAGAGGGAAGGTCTGAAGTCAAGATTATTCTTTATAAGGAAAAATATTGCTCATGATTACAATCAAGGGAGGTGATATGTGGGACACTCCTGGTACTAAGAAATGGCTCAATGTGTTATTTCTTAGAATTCTGACTACTTATCAGAAATTGTGTATTTCTTTTTCTTTTTTTTTTTAATATTTTATTTATTCATTTTCAAGCAGAGAGATACAGAGAGAGAGAGAGAGAGAGAGAGAGAGAGAGAGAGAGAGAGAGAATACCAGGGCCACCACCTTGTGGGTGTGGCTTATGTGGGACCTGGGGAATTGAACCCATGGCCTTAGGCACTAGAGGTAAGTGCCTTAACAGCTGAGCCATCTCTCCAGCCCCAGAAATTGTGTATTTCTTACCTGCTGTATTTTCCCTTGCCGCTGGAAAGAATCCCACCACTCAATGTGCCTCCTGAGAGGGCTGCAAAACTGGCCGTTTCACTATAAGGGCCTTGCATAACACTAAGTCCATCTGTAGGGCTTCCACTGGTGCTTAACACACTAGTCAAGCCTTCGATACTGCTTTCCCCAATGCTGGGATTCTTGAGGGCTCGCCAGGCATCTGCCACTGTGAGAGGAACCAAACATCTCCATATGAGACAGCATAGCATGAAAACAGTCTGTTAGGCATTCTCTTCAATGACTCTTCAGAGTGGTGGGTGGTCATGTAGAAAAGTACTAGTCTTCACTAATAGAAAATAAAAAAAAATTATCTATTTACTTATGCATTTATTTGAGAGAGAGAGAGAGAAAGAGAGAGAAGAGTGAATAGATGTGTGCCAGGGTCTCCTGCCACTGCAAACTAACTCCAGATGCATATACCACTTTATGTATCTGATTTTACAAAGGTACTGGGGAATCGAACTCAGGCTGTCAGACTTTGCAAGCAAATACCTTGAACTGCTAAACCACTTCTCCAGCCTATTTTTAAAAATTAATATTGAATATTTTTAAATTAATGAATTTATTCATTTGCACACACAGGCGAGAGAGAGAGAAGAGAGAGAGAGAGAGAGAGAGAGAGAGAGAGAGAGAGAGAGAGAGAGAGAGAGAGAGAATGAGAAAGCCAGGTCCTCCAGCCTCTGCAAAAGAACTCCAGATGCATGTGCCACTTTGTACATCTGGCTTTATGGGGGTACTGAGGAATCAAACCCTCAGGCCATCAGATTTTGCAAGAAAGTGTCTTTAACTATTAAGCAATCACTCCAGCCTCTCTTTATAGTGTTTAAAAGGTAGTTCTTCCTCTGTTTTGTCTCATTCTTTTTTTTTTTTTCAGTGTTGAGGACCGAACCCAGGGCCTTGTGCTTGCTAGGCAAGCGCTCATCCACTGAGCTAAGTCCCCAACCCCTGTCTCATTCCTTTAAATGAGAAAGTTAGAGTATAAAACTAAAGGACTTGTCCAAGTTCACTTTAAGTCGTACCAGATTACAATTGTGATTCCAAGTCCACTATTGTTTTCACTATACTGTAGCTGCTTTTCTTTTCTTTTCTTTTTTTTTTTTTTTGAGGTAGGGTCTCGCTCTAGTCCAGGCTGACCTGGAATTCACGATGTAGTCTCAGGATGGCCTTGAACTCATGGCAATCCTCCTACCTCTGCCTCCCGAGTGCTGGGATTTTACGCCCAGCTTTTTCTTTTCTTTTGTTTTAATCAAATTGAATATTCACACCCCACTTTTTCTCTGAGTCAGTATCTCCAGTGTCTCACTCACTCTACAGCCCAGGCTGGCCTCAAATTTGTGGAGACCTTAGCTTCCCAAGTGCTGGGATTACAGGTGTGAGCCACCATGCCTGGCTTTTTTAATTGGCTTGATGCAGACAGGGTCTTATGTAGCTCAGTCTGACCTTGAACAGGTGATTCTCTTGCCTCAGCCTGGGATCATAGACATGTGCTGCCACACTTGGCTTGAACTAAAGACTTTAAAATGTATATAGGTCATGTGCAGGTTCTAGTAGGAGCTTAAAAAGCTCGGGGAACCTCTGTGCCCAGGTTAGATGATAAAGTAGAAACAATGTTCAAGTAGCAGTCAGAAGACTTGCTCTAGTCTCTGCTCTTCAGAAGCTCTTGATACTGAAAGAAGAGCTTAAAGAAGTTCCTACTTAAATGGAGATAATAATAGCCCCTGCCCTTCCTCTTCAGAGAGCTGTTGTAAAAAGCAAGAGAGATAATAACTGTGTAAAGTCCTCTGAAAATTATAAAGTACCGAGCAGATAGATACAAGGCCTCATTACAATCACTACAAACACTAGCACCTTCAGAGTTACTTGGAATCCTACTAGTTTGTCCTGCCACACATAAGGCAACTATCAGAGGAATTAACCTAATAATTCTAGAATGAAAGGCTAAAAATACATTACCCCCTAACAAAGCTCATTAGCCAATGTAATTCAATGACAATCTCTCTGAAAATGTGCTAAATTTTACTGATTTTAATTTTATGTCCCATAAACTCAATGGAAAGAAAATTTCTTCCTTTACCTGTGATCGGACCATCATCTTCATCAAACTCAATTTTCACTCCCTTTCCATTGGCTGTGCTAACCCCACAGCCACCTCCACGACAGAGAGAAATGGGCACAACACCATAGACATATGCCAGCATAATGGGGACACCAATACCTGAGGGAAGAGATGGAAACATGTCAGCAGGTCATCAGTCGCAGTTGCCCTTAATTCTCCTCCTTCCTGTCATGAATAGTCCTTTCCAGATGGGCCATGGACAAACTACTTTATGAAGGGTCAAAGACAGGCAGAACAGGCTATCCCAAAAAAGGCTGCCTGATGCAACTGAATAATGACTAGGTGCAATCAGAAAGGTCTGGATTAGAATCTTGGCTCTAAATTATTGGCTGTCTGATCATGGAATCCTCTCAGGAGTGAGAATCCATGTGTAATGTCCAACACTGAATATATGTTGCTTTCATGCCCACTCCCCTCCCTGTCCCATTCACTGTTGGAGTGCTAACTCAAGAACTAAACATGACATAAGTGACTACGGGGGTTTAGTTTCCTCCAGACTATTAATTCCAAAATCACACTGCTCTGTGAGGCAGAGTGACTTAGTTGTTCCAGCGGCACAAGATCTGCAATAAGACTGCTTTGATTTATGTCAAATGATTTATGATTTATTTATGTGAAGTGACCTTGGAATAATCAACACACCTTCCTATTAGATTTATGCTGCTTTTGTGAGGACTGTGAAGAATCAATGCAATAATATATGTGAAACACTCAGAATCACCCTGTATATGGAAAAACTCATGAAATGTTAGTTATATATTCTTTTTTTTTTTTTTCCAGAAGGGGGAGTTAGATTTTTGGTTTGAAACAGGGTTTCTCATTTAGCCCAGGTTTGCCTTAAACTTGCTAGGTAGTAAAGGATAATCTTGAACTTCTGATCCTCCACACCTCCTGAGTGCTGGGATTACAGGTGTACACCACCATACCTGTTTTTGTCCTGCTGGAGAATCAAACTCATGGCCTAATGTATGTAAGGAATATTTGCCTTCCATTGCCAGTGCCCATCCCACCCCATTTTGAGACGCAGTCTCGTGTATCCCAGGATGGCCTCAATTTGTTATGTAGTTGATGCTAGCTTTGAGCTACTGATCTTCCTGCCTACACCTCCCTGAGTGCTGGGATTACAGGAGTGTACCACACCTGATTAACATGTTCTTATCTTTCTTTCTTTTTCTTTATTTTTTTTCCCCCAAGGTAGGGTCTCCCTCTAGCCCAAGCTGACCTGACCTGGAATTCTCTTTATTTAGTCTCAGGGTGGCC
This sequence comes from Zapus hudsonius, assembly GCA_004024765.1. Classification (NCBI taxonomy): domain Eukaryota; kingdom Metazoa; phylum Chordata; class Mammalia; order Rodentia; family Dipodidae; genus Zapus; species Zapus hudsonius. The sequence continues at coordinate 11,349 of PVHP010025015.1, forward strand.
TCAAACTCAGGGCGGTCCTCCTACCTTTGCCTCCTGAGTGCTGGGGTTAAAGGAGTGCACCACCATGCCTGGCCCAACATTTTACTTTTTTAAAACAAACTTGCATGTCTCCCAGTCCAATGGTAAATGGAGGCAAATGAAAAGAGAAAAACTAGCATTTACTTTTAATTCAATCTTTTCTGTGTTCTAGGCTAAATACCCAAGATACATCCTAGTAATTTAGTGCAACTGAGAATCATCACAGTAATGTGCCCGTAAGAGTTAACTCTGGAGTTGGAGTTGGCATGAAACATGAGCATTTCCATGATAAAGCATCTGGCTAGCTAGCTGAACTGCTGTGGTCAGCTAATAGTGGGGCTGAAGTCCTGAACAGCTTACCAACGCTAACAGCAGCAATCACTGGGGATGCTATGACTGACAAAGTCACTCCTCCTGTGATGGCCAAATTTCTCTTGTGTTTGGAGGTTTTCCTTCCCTCATACCTGCTGTGAATCTAATAAAAACAAAATCCAGGTCAGCAGGTTAGGGCATCAGTATTTTTCCAGAGAAAAAAAGAACAACTACTCATTTCTAATTTACTTAAATTAAAATATATCCTAGACTCTAAAGAGGTATCTCTCTCAAATTTTACCTAAACCAGACCTGGAAAATATAAAAGAATGTAGAAAAAGTTAACCCAAGAAGAGACAAAATAGCTCATGAACCTAAACATTTCATCTTAAGTCACTGAGACAAGCCGGGCCCAGGATGTTAATAAGAACTTTCAGATCTCATGGGGTTTATAAAAATCCATTTAAGAAATTAAAGTTATTTTTATCTAAGAACCAGCTGGTTGTCAGGCAGCTCTGAAAAGTAAGCTCCTTCCCCTTTCCTTCAAACCTATGCCAACAAAGCTAATGCTGAGACCAGCCCAGAACCCATCATGTCTTACCTTCCTTCCAACGTAAACAGGAATGCCAATGACCATGGCAGGAATGGCAATGCCAGCAATGAGGGAAATCCCTACTGGAGCACCAATCAGGGTGCCCAGCTGCCAAAGGATTTTCTTCTTACGACTCCATGGCTTCTTGCCCCAAAAAGTACAGCCAGAGGGGCTATAGGGGAAGCATGTTGAAGTTAATGTCAATACTACAAACACAGACATTGTTCCAGAGGCCTTGCTAAGAGCAACGACCTTCTCTTAGTGAGTTACAGGAGCTTATGGAAAACGAACACATTACACAAATGATCAAAGGGCTGGCTCTCTCTCTCTCTCTCTCTCTCTCTCTCTCTCTCTCTCTCTCTCTCTCTCTCCAAGGTAGGGTCTTGCTCTATCTCAGAGTAACCTCAGCCTCCTGAGTGCTGGGATAAGAGACATGTACCACCATGTGTAGTTTTTTTTTTTTGTTTGTTTGTTTGCAAAGATGCTGAACTATGTTCTTCCTGCTGTATAGTTTTCTGGCACATGTCCTACCATACCTTATAGATACTACAAACCACATTCCTGGAAAAGATATAAATAGATGTCATTACATCTTTGAAGTCTGTTTGTTACTCTGAGCTTGCCTACTTTGACTCTTAGCTCTTCTATGCTCTTCCTTTTCCATCATTCTCTTCTTGCTATCTTCTCTACATAATAGATTAACAATTTTACAAGTAGGCATCATGTCTTACTCAACTTTGGGTCTCCAGTCACTGACTATTCTATTTAAGTACTCAAATGCTCACTACCTTGGAAAAGAGATGTTTCATCTATACAATGAATGCAAGCTACACAATGAAGTTTGTTAAAAGTATTAATTCCTTTAGGAGAGTATTTTTTATTTACTCAATTTTTGGAAATTTACTACATACATGTAAGAAACTGTAAAAAGGTCACAGTGTAAAATTAGACATGCATGATACACCATGTAGTGATGACACTTATAATGAAAGCAGTAAAGGAATGTCAATGAAGAGTGAGGCAGAAAATGGGAAGACACGATGGATGAAATGACATTTAAGTTGCTCTTAAAAAGAAAGTAAGAGCCGGGCGTGGTGGCGCAGGCCTTTAATCCCAGCACTTGGGAGGCAGAGGTAGGAGGAACTCATCACCATGAGTTCAAGGCCAACCTGAGACTACATAGTGAATTACAGGTCAGCCTGGGCTAGTGTGAGATCCTACCTTGAAAAACCAAAAAGAAAAAAAAAAAAAAAGAAAAAAAGAAAAGAAAGTAAGAACTGCCTAAATTAGTTTGGTGGCACATGCCTATAATCTCAGTCCTTGGAGGTTGTAGTAGGATATCAAGTTTGAGGCCAACCTGGCTTACACAGGTTACATAGCAAGAACTGACAAAGCTGAGATTTAAAAAAAGGGATATTGGGGGCTGGAGAGATGGCTCAGTGGTTGAAGGTGCTTGCTTGCAAATCCTGCCAGCCCAAGTTCAATTTCTCAGCACCCAAAGAATCAGATGCAAAAAGTGGCACAAGCATCTGGCATTTGTTTGCAGTGGAGACCCTAGTGTGTGCATGCATACATACACCCACACAAATAAATAAAACTTAAAATGGGAAGCTAAGGTGATTAGAAAATATTTCAGGCAAAGAGAACAACATAGACAAGTATGAAGGCAAGATAGTAAAAAGACACAGGGAACAGAAAGCTCAGACTTTGTGCATCGGGGCATGACTGGAAAGCTTTACATGCCATGATGGGAGTAAGACATGATCTAGACATAATGAAGACAGTCACTGGAGGTCGCAGGTCTGGAGAAAGCGTGATTAGAAGGTGCTTTAAAGGAACTTTTTACAGTTTCTTTATTCTGTAAATAAAACTCAAGGATGTCTCTTTGATATCCTTTTCTATAATGAGTATAAGAACAAAACTGCAGGACTGGAGAGATGGCTCAGTGGTTAAGGCACTTGCCTCCAGTGCCTAAGGCACCGGGTTCAATTCCCCAGAATCCACATAAGCCAGACCCACAAGGTGGTGGCCCTGGTGTTTGTTCTCTCTCTCTCTCTCTCTCTCTCTCTCTCTCTCTCTCTCTCTCTCTCTCTCTCTGTATCTCTCTGCTTGAAAATGAATAAATAAAATTTAAAAAAAGAACAAAACTGCAAAAGCAACAGATCTATTTCTCATCTTACCTGAGGTAATGCAAGTCAGAGATTTCTTTCATGCAAAGCCAGCAGAATTCACAGCCACACACTGCACAGGTCATGTGATTACAGCTTCCATCGTTCATTTTGATAATGTAAGCACTGCATCTTGGGCATGGCTTGATGTCATCTGCTACGGGGAAGGTAGAAAAATAATCCAAGTTAATCTAATTTAACCTCATTATTCCTAAAGTTACATATAAGAAACGAGGAGGAGGTGGTAAAGAGATTTTGACTGAGAATTCCAAATTGCACAACACTTTACTGGAAGGCTGGCAATGTCTAGACCTCAGGAATTTTCATAAACTGGATCCTGTTTCACATTGAGCTGCCCAGCCCAGTAACTGGCATCTTGTACAGCACTTGAGTCATACTCTGAGCAAGACTTCCCTAGAGAATGAAAGCTCCAGTAAAGGTGGAATTTCCATCAGCCAATAAATACACCAAGAGATTAAAATCAGAATTCTACACCAAGAAGAGATTGAACTTTTTTTTTTGGGGGGGGGGCTTGAGGTAGGGTCTCACTCTAGCCCAGGCTGACCTGGAATTGACTCTGTATTCTCAGGTTGGCCTCAAACTCATGGCGATCCTACTACCTCTGCCTCCGAAGTGCTGGGAATAAAGGTGTGCGCCACCACGCCCAGCAAGGTTGAACTTTTGATAACTGTTACTCAGGAAATTAATTTTTCTGGCTCAACAAGTATTATTTTGATTTTCTGTTAATACAATTTCTAAACTTTCCCCATGTTACTTTCAAAATAAAAAATGTAAAACCAACTATGTAGCATGCACCTGGAAATTTTTGCAGCAATTTACAAACTATCCTATCAAGATGACAGTTTAAGAGATGTGCCAGGAACAAGTTAATGGCAAAATTTCTTTCCTACTAACCTCACAAAGGACATCAGTGAAATAAGTAGTTATCAGAGGCAATACATCCACTGACGTTTTAAAATTGGTTTCCTTTAACAATCAAGGTTGAAATTCACTATCTGACATTTCTCCTTTGAAGGTTAATCATTAATCCACATTACTATCATTTCCTTTTCTTAAACCTGATTTCCAAAAGCAGCAATGCTCTTAAAGCTAGAAGGCAAGAAGTTCAGGTGTAAAACCAATGAAATGTCTTCTGCCCCCGGTGAAAGGATATACTTGCTTTTCAACTGGAGACAAATACTAAGATAGCAATTTGAGAATTCAATTTTTGGAGCAGGGCATGGTGGCGCACACCTTTAATCCCAGCACTCAAGAGGCTGAAGTAGGAGGATCCCTGTGAGTTCAAGGCCAGTCTGAACTACATAATGAGTTCCAGATCGGCCTTAGCCTAAGAACTGCCTCAAAAAAAGGGAATTCAACTTTTGTATTCCAATTTTACATGGCGTGGATAACCTATAATGGTCGGCAGGAGGCCACATCTCAAATATAATAGAAGTAAACCAGACATGGTGGCATGTGCCTGTATTATACCTACTCCAGAAAAATTACCAAGTTATATTTTCTACTCTCTGATCTCAGGGATACAAGTGTATGGAGTAAGAGAATCTCTCCTAATTTTCGGCTTGCATTATGAGATACCAACTAAAGAAACAATGAGATAATGCCAACTTATACCTGGTCCAGATTCTTGTCCATAACTGAGACCTGAAGTGTGCTTGGTCCGAACTCGTAAAGTTTGTGCCCTTTGCTGACGGGCCATATCGCAGGTCTGATTTGGATGCCATATCTGCTTGCAGTGGTAGCAGAACTCAGTCTGGCAGCCTTCCCTCTCACAGGTTAGCTTTGGGCAGCTGGCACAGCCGTAGGCAATAACAGCATAACTGGGTAAGGAAACAGGAAGCGATCTCAATAAGGTAAGGATAATTTAAGCAAAGACAGACACTATTCATCAGAGCTTACACATTGTTTGGCACCACAACGTATGACGTAAAGACTGTGTGCAGCACAGGAGGGCATGTGCGCGCGCGCGCACACACACACACACACACACACACACACACACACCTGACTGTACCCTCTGTGTGCACAAGTAGATTTCTTTTGGATATTTCAAAAACAAAAAGTTTATTTCCTAAAAAAAAAAGAGGAAAATGTACTCAGCTTGAATTGTAAACATTCAATCATAGTTTAAGCTGCTTTAGGAGTGGTTTGTCACAGCTGGTTTCATAAATAATAGGGTACAAAACAATTTCCTTTTGATGGTTTGCTATATTTAGAAAGATGAGAATTTGTTTGCATGGAAGGGCAGAACAGTTGTAAAATAAAAAGCTATAGCAAAAACTAAAACAAGTACACTTTTTCATCAAGTTCCACAGTAGAGCTGGTCGGTCACAGCTTGAGAGACAACAGTCTCAAAGGGATTGTGGTCAGCTTCTTCTACTAAAAGCTCATTTTTCTCTTTCTATGTGTCTCTTTTCTTTTTCCAAGTTAATTGCTTGGCAATTAACTTGTATCTATCTATTTTTATCTATTTATCTATTATTTATTTTGGCTTTTTGAGGTAGGGTCTCACTCTAGCTCAGGCTGACTTGGAATTCACTAGGTAGTCTCAGGGTGGCCTTGAACTCATGGCAATCCTCCACCTCTGCCTCCTGAGTGCAGCACCACACTCAGCTTAATTCTGCTTAATTTTGCTTAACAGTCTCCAAAATCCAGTACTATCTTTCTCTTATTAAGGCAGCATAAAGCCTTATTTTTCTTTCTCTTTCTCCACAGACACATATGCGGAAAGATATTCAATTCAGACTTTTCCAGCACTAGCACCAACCATCTCTTGTAATTCTTGTTAATTTACCAAGAATTAGTGTTCAAAAAGCAATCTAACCTATCTATGTAACTATGAGCTTTTCTGATTAATTCTAAATATGCCAACTAGATACTGCCTTAACAAGTAGGTGTCTGTTTAAAATAAAATAAAAAAGGGAGTCAGGAGTGGCAGCTCTTATCTTTAGCCCCAGCACTTTGGAGGTCAAGGGAAGGACTGCTATTGGTTTGAGGCCAGCCTGGGGCTACAGAGTGAGTTCTAGTTCAGCCTGGGTTAGAGCAAGATCCTGCCTTTAAAAAACCAAAAATAGGCTGGGCGTGGTGGTGCACCCTCACCAGCCTGATGACCTGGGTTTGATTCCCCAATACCCACGTAAAGCCAGATACACAAAGTGGTGCATGTGTCTGGAGTTTATTTGCAGCAGCTAGAGGTCCTGGTGCACCTATTCTGTCTGTCTCTCTTCTATCTGTCTGCTTGCAAATAAGTAAGTTAGGGCTGGAGAGATGGCTCAGCGGTTAAGGCACTTGCCTCCAGTACCCACATAAACCGGACCCACAAGGTGGTGGTGGCCCTGATGCGCTCTCTCTCTCTCTCTCTCTCTTCTCTCTCTCTGTATCTCTCTGCTTGAAAATGAATAAATAAAATATTAAATAAAATATTAAAAGAAAAAAATAAGTAAGTTAATTGATTAAAGTAATTTAAAGAAACAAATGGAAAGTTGTGAAAATTTACCATATAATTTTTTTTTTGGGGTTTTCGAGGTAGGGTCTTGCTCTAGTCCAGGCTGACCTGGAATTCACTATGTAGTCTCAGGATGGCCTTGAACTCACTGCAATCCTCCTACCTCTGCTTCCCGAGTGCTAGGATTAAAGGTGTGCGCCACCACGCCCAGCTATAAATTTTATTTTTATTTTTTGAACAAAGTCTTGTGTAGCCCAACCTAGCCTGTAACCTGCCCTATGTAGTTGAGGATGACCTTGAACTTCTGATCCTCCTGCCTCGACCTACATGGTTCAAGACCACACAATTTAAAAAAACTTTTTATTGATAACTTCCAAAATTATAGACAATAAACCATTACAATTCCCTCCTCACCCTCCCTCATATTCCCTCCCAATCTCAAGTAGTCTATTCTGTTTCGATGTCATCATCTTTTCCTCCTATTATGAAGGTCTTGTGTAGGAAGTGTCAGGTACTTTGAGGTCATGAATATCAAGGCCATTTTGTGTCTGAAGTTTGCGTTTTAAGCAGTCCTATCCTTCCTTTGGCTCTTACAATCTTCCCACCACCTCTCCCGCAATAGACCCTGAGCCATGGGAAGTGTGATAGAGATGTCCCAGTGCTGAACACTCCACTGTCACTTCTTCTCAGCACTATTGAGTTATCCCAGTGACCATATAATTTTTAAACATATCAATAAGTGTAGGCTTACACATTGCAATGTGTGCTTTGATGTCTAGTCTATACTTGCCCAGTGTCCAAAAGACCTCAAACAACTGGATCAATTGGCTAGTGAGGTTTTCTGGGCTTCTTTCTATTGTCTGTTTATTTGAATATCTACTAGGTGTTCATACCAGCAGCTTCAGTTCTCAGGGTTACCACAGATGCTGCAAATTGATTTAAGAATGCTGCTGCAAATATAGATGACAATGTATCTCCTATGCATATCCCAGGCTTCATTAATAACCTCAGAAAGAACAAAGTAAGACTAGGTCAATGTGTGAACGCCAATGACTCATATCTTGTAGGAGCTCTGAAGAAATTTACCCACCTACCTGCAAAATGGCTACTAGACAATGTGGCTTGGAAGAAAATGGTTTATTTACTATTTTGTGTTAAACGGGGAAGGTGGTAGATGACCTTTGAAAATAAACAGACTATCTGCTCACATGGTGCAAGTGTTTATTACTCTTCTTAGCTATTTTGGGGAAGGGAATCTGGGGATTGAACCCGGGGCCATATAAGTTCATGTTCTACCACTGAGTCATATCCTCCAGTCCCAAGTTTCCATCTTTTTGAAAATTAAAAAAAAAATACAACACTGTTCCCATTAGTGTTTCTGGTTTATTTCAGTTCCTACACTGTCATGCATGGGGCAAGAAATGGCTTCTGTTTCTCAGCCTACTCCTTGTGTATGATGAGCAAGGTACAAAAGTTTCTCCTACATTGAGCTTTAAACTTCACATTACCTACCCTTATTTTTCTTCATTCTGATAGATATGGTATATATCCTTTTGTCTGGCTGGGAGCAGACAATCCTTGATTCCCTCAATTTTTCAAGTATGGGGATGAAGCATGCAGGCAGAGGGCATGGATTGACACAGCAAACAATAAGAAGCCAACCTCAGGAATACAATTTGGTCCCAAGGAAGTAAAATAACCTCAAATACTCATGAATACATAGCATTATGTTACTATGACACAGAATGACTCAGGGCCCAAGACTTGGAATTCCTGTTTTTGGGTGCCCAGGCTGGGTTCTGATTCATACCATATGACATGGAGGTATTCAAAATCTCTAAATCTTAGCTTCTATCCCTGTAAGAAAGGTATAGGTGCTTGTCACCTTCAAGAACGCTAAACATACTCTAAAACTGCATTTACAGCCTTGCCTTCAAAGATATGGCAAAAAAAAGTCACTTATTTTTTTCTCTACCTCTTGGTCTTTACATACTCTATTATTTTAACAATGTCTTTTCCTGTCTTCTTCTCTGGTAAATACCATTTAAGAACCAGCTCAAATGTCTTCTCATCTTCTCTGTAAAGATCTATTTAACTTCTCCAGGCAGCCAGTTACCTATCTGTACTCGTGAATAGTTATAACACAGATGGTCACTTGTATTGTGTGCTTGCCTCTCCCTCACTGGACTCATGCTCACCAGATCTGTGGTGAATTGTTTTGGTACTTTGGCTTTTCCCAGGACTTCTAGCTCTTCTCCTGGGCCCTTACTAACTATCTCTTCAACTTATCCTTTTATGTTTGGCTAATTATATTTTATATAAATCCATCTTAAGGGTAAAATACCTAGTTTCTAAAAAGGGAAAATCTTCATTTATGAGATGAGATCTGCCCTGACTATGTTGTTCCTTCTGTTTCATGTCCTACATGGGGGGGGGGGCTTCTTGGCTATTTTGCTATTTAGTTTAACCAAGCACTCAGGTGTGCTAATTAGAAGCCAAAAGGAGGGAATAAGAAGTTCCATGCCTCCTGAAACATGAACGTGCCCCCACAAGTCCATACAACTTTTATTTCATCTGAATAATTTCCTAAATTTTTAGAAACATCACAGTTCACATGCTACTTTAATTTTCACTCTGTAAAGAAATCTTCCACTAGTATAAATTTCATTATGCTTCAACAGACCCCCATAGTTAAAGAAATCTGTTCTGCCTATGTCCATTCTCCAAGTTATGTAAATTTAGCAAGATTATCCATTTATAAATGGACCTTGAGGATGTTTAAGAGTGGTAGACAGGCCAAAATGATAAAAAGAGCTAGATCTCTAGCTAGTTTACTTTTTCTTGCCCTATTTGGGATCCATTTCCAAGTTGGACAACTGTAAGAGCCTCCTTATCTGGATTCCTATTCCTTACTCTAACCCAATTTCCATTTTACAAGGTAATCTATCATGAGGTTAACCCTTGTGCTTAAACTCCTTCGACAAAAATAGAGAAAAAGAGGGCTGGGGAGATGGCTCAGCAGTTAAAGGTGCTTGCTTGCAAAGCCTGCCTGCCTGGGTTCAATGCTCCAGTATCCATGTAAAACCAAATGCACAAAGAGAGCTTGGTGTACTCATTCATATTCCTTCATTGATTCATTCCATCTCTCTCAAATACTTAAAAAAGAGAGAAAGAGAAATAGCTGAGCATGATGGTATATGCCTGCACACACAATACTCAGGATAAAGAGGTAGAAGAATCACGAGTTTAAGACTAGCCTGGGCTACAGTTAATATCCTGTCTCAAAAAGAAACAAAACTGCTGGGCATGGTGGTGCATGTCTTTAATCCCAGCACTCAGGAGGCAGATGTGGGAGGATCAGTGTGAGTTCGAGGCCAGCCAGGGACTACATTGTGAGTTCCAGGCCAGACGAGGCTAGAGTAAGAACCTACCTTGAAAAACCAAAAAATAAAAATAAAATAAAAAGACAAAAAACCCTTCAACCCCAAACTCATGTACATTGCTTAGCTACAGTGTATCTACTAACTTGGATCTAGTCTACATTTTCAAGCCCACCTCTGGTCACCACTTTTCAGATCACAATCCTCATAATATGCTTAGAAGTTAATCAAACCCATCTCAGGATGGTGTCATGTAGTTCCATGCCTCAACATATTTACACACAGCACTTGTGTTTAAAATGTTTTTTTCCTTGGGCTGAGGAGATGGGCTCAGTGGTTAAAGGCACTTGCTTACAAAGCTCGTTAGCCTAATTCCCTAGTAACTACCTATAGCCAGACACACAAAGTAGCACGTGTGTCTGGAGTTTGTTGTAGCAACAAGAGTCATTGGTGTCTCATGTCCTCTCTTATAAATAAATAAATAAATAGGGCCTGTTGTATCTACTTTTTGTCTGCCAGGTGAATTTCTAGCCTAAGTCTCAGAAGTCCAGATCAAACATCACCTCTTCCTCTCTATGCTGTTCATTCTCTTCCATGTTCTACACTGGAAGGAGCTTCTCCCCTATTCTATTCTTTAGCTTAACCAAGCATTCAGGCTTACTAATTATTTGAATTTTTTGATAGCATTACACAAAACTTACCATCTTTTCACCTAAGAGTGCTTGTCTTTTCCTTATCACATCACATTTATAATTTATGTGTCTCTTAACAAGGTCAAGAGGACCCTGTCTAAGCCCTTTTAGCACTGCTCACTACTTGTCTATCCTCTTCTAGTCACCCCCATCTCTGTTCCCCTAAGAACTGCTGCTCAGACTCCTCACACTTCTGGGACCTCAAGGAAAGGCTTTCTACACAGAGTTGTAGAAACAGTTAGAATATGAACATCCTGATCTACCAGAGGGAGTTCTTACTCTGTTCTGAGCACAAGGTCCACTGTCAAGCCAGTGCACTTATGGAAAAACACACCAGAATGGTGACAATAAAATAAAGACTAGAAAATCACAAATACTTAAGCCTTTAAGATTCCACAGAGGGATTGACCCCCTAGCAACAACACACAAAGAAAAAAACTGGCTACCTCCTGTACAATTCATAACTCCCTATCCCATGCCCCATGGACTGATCCAGTAAGCCTACCAAGGAAGGCCCCCATCGGCTTGGGGACAGGGAGGAAGGAAATGGGAGTACCATCACAAGATATGCTCATACAATGTATCTAATTATTGACAATAGATATGTTTTTAAAAAAATAAACAACGAAAAAAAAAAAGATTCCAGAGGGAAGGGCTTTTTTTTTTTTTTTTTTTTTTTTGGTAATCTAAGTTTGGGGAAGTTATACCATATTGAAAATGTACACTGCATATTAGCATCAGCAAGATTTATACTGTGTATTAACATGTTAAAGATGTGGTGGTGCACAACTATAATCCCAAGCATTTGGGAGGTGGGGGCAGGAGGATCAGGAGTTCAAGACCAGTCTGAATTACACGAGATCCTGTTTAAAAGGGGGAGGGGCTGGAGAGATGGCTCAGTGGTTAAGGCACTTGCCTGAAAAGCCTAACCACTAGATTTCAATTTCCCAGTATCCATGTAAAGCCAGATGCACAAAGAGGTGCATGCATCTAGAGTCTGTTTGCAGAGACTGGAGGCCCTGACTCATCCATTCTATTTCTCTCTACTTACAAAAAAAAAAAAAAAAAAAGCCGGGCATGGTAGTGCACGCCTTTAATCCCAGCACTCGGGAGGCAGAGGTAGGAGGGTTGCCATGAGTTCAAGGCCACCCTGAGACTGCAATAGTGAATTCCAGGTCAGCCTGGACTAGAGCAAGACCCTACCTCAAAAAACAAAACAAAACAAAAATAATAATAAATAAAATAAAAAATAACTCTACAAAGCTCAGAAATACACTTATTTTGTGTATCCAGATATTACTTAAGCTTATTGCATGACAAAACATTTTTCTTGCAAATGATGCCTATAACATACTTGCAGAAATATTGATATAGATGAAAAACAGAAAACTAAATTATTCCTGCCTTGGAATAAGCAGGGCATGGTAACACATGCCTGTAATCCTAGCATTTGGGAGGCTGAGGCAGGAGGATCTCAAGTTTGAGGCTAGCCTAGGCTACATAATAAGACCATGTCTCAAGAAAAAAAGAGCTGAGCATGGTGGTTCACACCTTTAACCTCAGCACTCAGAAGGCAGAGGTAGGAGGATTTGCTGTGAGTTCGAGGCCAGCCTGGAACTACAGAGTGAGTTCCAAGTCAGTCTGGACTAGAGTGAGACCCTACCTCGGAAAAGGAAAAAAAAGAAAGAAAAGAAAAAGATGATTGAAGGGTTGGAGACTATAAAAGAGCCTAAGATAAGGAATGGCCAAATAAGTGATTTTTTTGTTGTTGTTTTGCTTTTGTCCATAAGGTCTTACTACAAAGTACTGGCTGGCCTGGAACTTGCTATGCAGAATAGCCTAGCTTTAAACTTGTGGTGATCCTCCTACCTCTGCCTTCTGAGTGCTAGGATTACAGACATGTGCCACCATGCCTGGCAAATAAGTGAATTTTGAGACACACAAAGTCATCTTATAGATCAGGTGATCAATTCATAGTTTTAAGCAGGGCCATAATAGAAATTCTACTAGAATAATTCTTTGGCAAATATGAAAAAGTTGTATTATTGAACTGAAGTGTATGTGTAGATGGTGGGGGCATGGGGAACTTGGATGGATGCAGAGAAAGTTGTAGAAAAGGGAAGGGCCAAATTAAGAGGTTGAGGACCATGGGGATGTAGCTCAGTGGTTAAAAAAGCTCGTATCTAGCATGTACTGAGACCCTAAATTCACTACTCAGCATCACAAAAAAGGAAAAAAGAAAAAGAAAAAGGGGAGTTTGAGGTAGGCTTCAGAAAGGAATAATCTTGGGGCTGGGAAGATGACTCAGCCTGCAGACCTGGGATCAATTCCCAAGCCATCCACATAAACCAGATGCAAAAGTATTGCAAGCATTTGGTGTTCATTTGCAGTGGCAAGAGGTCCTGGTGCATGTACACATACATACACAGGCAAATAAACAATTTTTTTTTTTAAAAAAGAAACAATCGGGCTGGAGGGATGGCTCAGCGGTTAAGGCACTTGCCTCCAGTGCCTAAGGCCCCGGGTTCAATTCCCCAGTACCCATATAAGCCAGACCCACAAGGTGGTGGCCCTGGTTCTCTCTCTCTCTCTCTTTCTCTCTCTCTCTCTCTCTCTCTCTCTCTCTGCTTGAAAATGAATAAATAAAATAAAATCCTAGGTAGGCATGACAACATACACCTATTTGAAAGGCAGAGGGATAGGAGGATCATTGTAAGTTTGCTCTACATAGAAAGTTCCAAGCCAGCCAGAGCTAGATAGTGTAAAACCATGTCTCAAATAAACAAGCAAGCAAGCAAAGGACGATGACAAGACAACAACCACACCTCTCCTTCACTGACTGTGAAGTAAGTCTCACTTAGGGGCTTGTTTTCTCCCATAAATGCACTGGAGTGAACAGAAGCTTCCTGTTTATAAGAGTCCAGTCCATTAGTGTGGGAAGCTAATACTATCTTTCTGGGGCCTGGTGGGAGGTGTGACTAGAGGCAAACCTGGCCTAGAGTGAGACACTTTTTTGTTTGTTTGGTTTTTATTTTTCAAGGTAGGATCTCACTCTAGCCCAGGCTGACCTGGAATCCACTATGTGTCTCTGGCCTTGAACTCATGGTGATTCTATTTCTGCCTCCTGAATGCTGAGATTAAAGTAGTGTGCCACCATGCCCTGCTCTTTTTTTTTGGGGGGGGGAGACACTGTTTTGAAGGGGGGAAAAAGAACAATAAAGATTTGCTGGACTGGAGAGGTGATGGCTCAGTTATTAAAGGTGCTTGTTTGCAAAGGCTGACAACCTGGGTTCAATTCTCCAGTACCCAGGTAAAGCCAGAGGTGCAAAGTGGTGCATGTATATAGAGTTTGTTTATGGTGACAGGAGGCCCTGGTGTGCCCATTTTCTCTCAAATAAATAAATTTATTTATTTATTAATTTTAAAACAAGAAAGTGTGTTTTGAGGATTGGGCTTGTTAATACAGTAGTTAGCGTATCAAATAATGTGCCTTTTCCCATTGAAATAGATTCTTTTTTTTTTTTTTTTTTTTTTTGGTTTTTCGAGGTAGGGTCTCGCTCTAGTCCAGGCTGACCTGGAATTCACTATTCACTAAGGTGGCCTTGAACTCATGGCAAGCCTCCTACCTCTGCCTCCCGAGTGCTGGGATTAAAGGCATGTGCCACCATGCCCGACCAAATAGATTCTTTTTTGTTATTGTTGTTGTTTCTAGGTAGGGTCTCACTCTAGCTCAGGTTGATCTGGAACTTACTCTGCAGTCCCAGGCTGGCCTTGAACTCTGGGCAATCCTCCTACATCCTGAGTGTTGGGGTTAAAGGTGTGTGCCACCATACTCAGCTGAAATTGATTCTTTTATTTATGAATAAAATCATGCTCAGATAAATGAATTATTCAAGCTTAGTTCTGTCCCACAAATATTTTGTAAAATTTTTTTT